>JAHXMU010000104.1:584900-602436 GCA_019455685.1 Philornis downsi | reverse complement strand
AACAAAGAATTCCACCGAGCTATACGGAAATCAAAGACAACTCTGAAGCAAATTGCAGTAAACTCGTGCAAGTTAATGATGCAGACAGTATAGACTCAAAATAGTGCTGAAAATTACATTATTATTAACAATTGTGCATGCCTATCGTCTTATTTGTAATAGATTCAGAATAATGAAAAGATTGCAGTAACATTGTAGACGATTTCGCAGAATAATGCATAAAAATTATTTCAATTTATATTAATCGTCCATATCGATTTTCACCAAAAACATTTAATCAGTCACATTTTCCCTGAAGAACCATTAATTTTTTAGTGGTTTAATAGCATAATAATTTCAGTCCAATTTATCTATTTGCTACCTTTTTAATTTATATAGGGTGGCGCATAAGTAACGCTAAGATTTGATCAGTGAATACATTTTTTGTTTAAGTCTTTTTTTTTTTTTGTCTCTTTATAGAATTAACTAAATAATACTTGGGAAATTTATAATGGAAAGGCTTAGCACAGAACAAAGAACCAAAGTTGGTCAATTTTACTTTGAAAGTCAGCATTCTATTATTCAGATCATATCGAAATTTCTCTCACATTCGAAATGCTTCTAGCGCTTCAACAATTTACCGATTGGTTCAGCGTTTTGGGCAACAAGGGGCTGTCTGTGATCTTCCGCGTACTGGAAGACCTCGTGCAGTTCGAAATGAAGTGACCATTGCTCGAGTGCAAGCAAGTATTGAGGAAACTCAAAACTTACACCAGGCGACGTTCTCAGCAGTTACAGATGTCTAGGCAGTCTTTGCAAAGAATTTTACATATGTTACATCTTTTCCCATATAAGATGCAATTGGTTCACGAGTTAAATCTAATTGATGCACAAAAATGCATTCAATATAGTCGCCGTTAACGTTACTTATGCGCCACCCTTTACATATAAGAATTCTTATATTAACCAACTTATTATTAACTATGACCAATATTCGTCACGGAAATTATAAATACATAACAGTCCGAGAATACTGCAGTAGCGTCTTTCATTATCGTTTGTTGCAATAAACAGTAACTCGCCTTGTCGCATATTCGGTAACTTATGGCACTTTATATTTTGTCAGTTACCAGTTACTGTCAAGTGTTCTTTCGAAACCTGTAACTATAATGAACACTAGTATATCTTCCTGTAATTTTTAATTCTGCCTCCCTTACCTACGCTAGCTTTCTCGTGCATTGCGTTCACGGCTTATATATTTTTCACCTCATTCACAATTTGGCTTCATTACCATTAACATGATAATATTGTTGTACTACCATCGTTTCCTTCATGAGCTGCTGCCTTTTGCCGCTGTTGTTGTTATTACTGCTGCTTGTTGTACATGTTGTTGCCATACTTTGTTGGTTAAGAGGTTATGGTTTGCTATATAAACCCAGTTTCATTCTTCCTTCATCAATAAATTTTTTTGTTATACTCGTTTTTTTTTCCAACACAATTTTTTCAAACCTTTAGGGTTGTCGGTTAGTTGGTTTTGTTAGCTCAGTTGCGGGGAGACTGAGAACGAGAGGACCGCATGAAATGAGATGTTATCTTGTGCCGGTTTATTTCTCAACCTACTTGCTTTACTCTGTACTTCGTAGTTGGCAGCCACTTTATCCGCTCCTCGTGAGGAACATGAACTTTGCCAAACGTTCAAGTGCCGGTGTATGAGCTTCGACTTTTACATCTCTGTCTTCGATGTCTTTTTTTTTTTTGTACTCGCAAAACATTTCAAATATTTGCCAGGAGTTCACATGGTTGGTTACGCTAATTAGGTGTTCACATAGACAGTATCATAATGACAAAATCTAAAAAAAAGTATTTTATTGCCGCCTGCCTCACACTGTTTGCTGGCGAAAAGAGAAAAATACATTATAAAAGCTGCATGTGTTCCCGACACACAGTTAAATTAACATTTTATAATTATGAAAATATCATAAGTTTGTAACAAGTTGTGAAAATGTGGTTACAATTTTCTAATGTTTCCATTTTTCTTTTCAAATTTAATTACAGGTTCGCACTCTTTTCGTGAGCGGTTTGCCTATGGATGCCAAACCGCGTGAATTGTATTTGTTATTCAGAGCTTATGAGGTAAGTTTGTGGTTTTTCTTTCCGAAAGAATTTCAATAATCAAGAATTAATTGAAAATTTAAACCAAATAGTAGGAAATTAGAGTTGTGTAGATAAGTGCATTGATGCGAAATTTCTTATATTTAAGCACCGACATGTTTTGAATTAAAGAATACCTATAGATTCATTTACTAGTTTTTGAGTGCTTTTATAGAAATCCTTAGAATTTTGTGGTCTATGATTTCGATAGCTGTATTTAAAGTTTACAACTCGAATATCTAAATGCAACTCAATGATTCAAATCTTCAAATTTCAAATTCAAATTTGGCCTTACGAAGAGATTTGCCTCAATAATAAATAAAAATCAGCATTATTTGTTCACTAGTTAGTTTTTGATACATTTTTGGTCCGGCTATTCTATTTGACACATTTTAACAATTTTTAAAAAACTAAAAGTTATTAAAGGCACACAAAATATTTAATATTAGATTTATTGAGTTACCAAATTTAGCTCAAAATTGTAAAAGAAAAAGATTATAACTGTAACTTTATCATATTTATTTGATCAACCATTCCCTTGAGAAAGACTAACTTAAAAGTTCTATTATATTTTAATTTTTTCTTTAAATATTTGAAATCAATTCAATTGCAGAAGAAATCAGAATTACTTCTCAAATCAAACCATTTTTGAAATTCTATATCTTAATACGACTCTTACCAGAATGCATGAAAAATCTCACGAAAACATTGCTATCTTCTTGTTTTAGTAGATGTTTTTGAGGTATTCGTTCTATAGATGAACTTAGATCTTTAATTGTTTTATCTTTCTATTGCTGGATTTCGACAAAATGTAAAATTTTGCGATGACTTCTCAAATCAGATTAAATTCCAAATCCTATCACATGTGCAGTACGCCTTCTACAAGAACACATGATAGAAAGTCTGAAGGCATGATATTTTGTGTTTATCTTCTTCACTTAAGCAATTTTCGTTCACTTTCCAATCCTGGATAAGATTGCAGTAACATATTACGCATGTAAACCAAGAATACATGCCAATACTAATTCCCTTCGGCATTATTCACATTCCACTCACTGAAGGCGAGAAGCTCTCCTATATGTCGTTCATGGGGTGAAAGGCAATTTGAATTGTTTATAAATGGAAATGAATAAACAGGTATAAGTTTTTCCAAATGCTCCATAACTTTGACAAATAACATACTAAATACATCCAAAATTTTGCAGCACAAGTCTTTTGATGTCACTTTATTGAATCTACCCAATTAGATAGAATGGAATGCCAGTCAAGGAAAAGTAAAACCTAATAGGCAATTTTGTTTATTGGAATACCTACGATCCATAGGAAGTTAAACATTGAGGAAACGGATGTCATTTCTTCCACAATGTCTTAACCGCAATTAGAAGGATTAACACATAGCTACGATCCTTTTAGAGTCGATGATGTAGGATAAGACATGAAAGATCATTTGGACACGCCATCTACTGAGATCCAAATGGTTGGTCGAAAAACGAATTCTTCTGATCGTTGTCAATTTGTCTCTATTTCCAATATAAAAAGGCCGTCGAAAATATCTTAGCATCCGATAAACCGATTAGACAATGGAAAACAAATTTTCCTGCACGTAATGTTTACAATCAAAAGGGAGCCAGATGCGAGATTTAAAACATTGTTATAAACGGGAGTATTCGAACCACAAGATCTGAGATACCTTAGATTGATTGAGGTATTGATGGGATTATACCAAGAATAAAACGTGAGCCGTATATTTTGCTGCATAAATTGGATGTTAGCATTCAACAGAAACAAATGCAAATAACAGTTAGTTTATTTTTAGGCGCATATAAATTGTTTCAGTTTTAGGTAGTTTATGTTTACACCAAGGGTGTCCTTCTGAAAGGAATGTAAAGAAACTGTATACAATTCTAGTACTCTACGAGCTAACTCATAGACAGAAAATTTCAGGAAAGATAAATATAAAATTGAATTGTACAAACATACGGCCTAACATTGGGGCTTTCTATTTACTTGAATTTACATTTTTAGAGAAACACACCACAATTGGATCAATGGGTTAAATACTTTATTCCGTATACAATTTTCTCCCATTACAATGGAATAAAATTTCGTGCAAAAAGTCAACATCGAAATACTGTTCATTCTAAAAGTCAAAATTTCTTTTGAATATTAAACCAAATAGTCGCCAGGATATCGAGTTTTTTGGTAGTGATAACGAAACGTATTGACGGTTATTGGACTATTCTGCCATCGATCGATACCCATTCCTCTGCTCCATACCATTTGGATTTATTCTTCTAATCCAATGTCAGGCATTTTGGAAAACCAAACAATTTCGTTTTTCTGTATTAAGCTCTGCCTGCACTAGTATTTATGCCTTCTTTTTAATAAAAAGTACTGATTAAGGCAGATCGTACAAAATATATAATTTTTCTATATTAATACTTACAAATAAGGCTTCTGCGCTCACTCTCGCATTGTATTTGGTGAATTGGATTTAAATCCAAAAGATTAATTGTAATAATTTCAAATATTTGTCCAAACGTTTAATGAAGTCTATTCCATAAATTTCAAATATTGTCTCAGTGCGAATTTTACTCAATCGAATGGACATACTTGGTGTTCACTAACTTTCCTCGTATTGTCTATGTGGCAAAAGCTAAAAAAGCATTCCTATTATAAAACTAAAGAAAATCGGCATATATAGTTTTATGGATTATATATAGTTTTTTAGTAATGAAACATTTTTATTCTTTTCTATCTTTTTTGTAGGGCTATGAAGGATCTCTGTTAAAAGTTACCAGTAAAAATGGTAAAACTGCATCGGTAAGTTCTCCAGCAAAATAAACGCTATACACATCGGCTTTCAGCAGCCCACAGCAATTAAGTCAATCAATTAAATCCCCATTTTTCTCTTTTACTCAACCCCCTTCAAATCACTTTAATGTGCCTGAACCCAAAATGCAAATGATACTTGAACGCACTTCAACACAGCCTGTTGGTTTTGTTACATTCCATACACGCGCCGGCGCAGAAGCCGCTAAACAAGATTTACAGGTAAAGAATGAAATAAATTAACAAACATATAACTAAACACTACAGAAGAAAAAAACAAACTAAACAAATTACTAAATCAAAGCAAAAGAAAAACAAACAAATTGTAAACTATTTTGTATGGCTTTTGCAATAACGCAGAAGAAAAAGAAGAAAATGAGTGAAATGAAAACACTTTACATACAACATATTTCAATATTAGAGCAATATCCTTTAAGCAAACGCCCTCTCTCTATCTCTCTCTCTATCATTATATATATTTATATAGCTATATCTCAAAATAAACAATAAAAACAAATGCTTTACACTCAAGAAAAAATTCAAGACAAACATATTATAAACGAATGCACTACAACACCTTCAAAGCAAGCAAGCGAACATAATACTTAATTCAAAATCGCATTTATATATGTATGGATGTATGTATGCATATTTATGAATGTTTTCAGAATTAAGAAGAGAAAAATACCCTCAATATATCAGTTGAAATACCCCGCCTAGTACACGGTTCTCAATTTTGAAAACAGATACTTAATTTAGTTTAGCATTTTGTACACTTATCACACACCTGCTGCTCATAACCTGGTCGTAATATATTATTGCATATGGTTTTTAAAATATATTTTAAAAATTGTATTGCTATCCCTTTTTAGATTCTATGAACATATAGTCGTCTCCTTTTTTCGCTCTCTCTCTCTCTCTCTCTCTCCCTTTCTCTGTCGTTATATCTATCTGAGCATTAATTTCATGAATGAAAGTACAGTACACACATTTTGTATAGCACCAATTCAACGAATCCAAAGCAAACAAACCAAAACTTATATTTTGACAAATCGAAAAAGCAATCATGCCTTGGATTGCCTTGGCTCACCAATTCTAATTTTATTAACAATTAATTATTATGAACATTTATTGTGCAGAACGAGTACATAAATGTTCTAAATATATACATATACACATATATAAACATGAATGGTTGTGTGTCTGCCCTACATATCCAATTAATAAAAACCAATTTATTAATTGCGATTTACCCATATGCATTCTCATATACGATTATGTTGGCTTAAAAATTCAATTAATATTTTTCATTTTGTTAAGTTGTTTTAATTTGTCTTCATATTTTTTATTTTGCCATTTTATTTGCTCACATTCTGTGTCAAGAATTTTAAATCGGTCACCCAAAGTTATGTGAGATTAGTATGTGCAGAAATTTATTTGGTTCTTTCTGTTAAGAAATATAACTTTATGTAAGAAATAGCTTTGAAAATATAGGGTGAAATGTGAATACTAAATAACGCAATTTTCTATTATGTTCTATAATTACCAATGAGTGTCAGGACATCTATTTCGTTCACAAGATTGCAGTAGATATTTCAAAACTCTGTTTAATGTATGGGGGATTTTTAAGTAATACGATTAACCTTTTATAGACAGCGTTCAGGTGAACATTTTAAATATCAAACATCAATATCTATATTATGTAGCGCACATGCATCAAACTACTGTATGTCGGGGAGTCCAAAGACTGTTTTAGGTCCCCATGAGAATTTTATAGAATTTTATAGAATTTACCACAACTCATTTGGCACTGCTTAACGTTTAAACCTTGGGTGTTTAATTATGTATACAGGGCAGTGGAAAATATTTATTCTAAGGCCCGCTTAAGCCGCTTCAGACTCCTTTGTTGGGAAGCCCCGCATTTATGTGAACGTGACGCACGTCACGACAATATTAAATGATGACACTGAAAAGGAAGTGACAAATTTGATCCATTAAGTATTGATAAAAGTGATAGGGAATGTTCTAAAATCAGTCCAAGCATCCTCCAATTCTGGCCACTACCATTTAGCAAACATTATTTTCTTGACTTAACAGAAAGTAAATTAAGCGTCCGAATAAACGTTACTAATACTGGGTGGCGCAATAGAACGTGCATATTTAAAAAATAGATTAGAAAATAAATACAAAAGGTATGGTTAAAATAAATCTAAGGCATTGTAGAGTAATAAATGGAGTTAATTTTTTTAAAATAACATCATCTAAATGGCGACCCTCTCTACGACGGCACTCCTCTAACCGCAAACGAAAATTATTGAAAACTTTCTTCAGTAATACCGGTGTAATGGCTGCCATTTCACCACGGATATTCTCCTTGAGCTGAACGATGTTTCTTGGATTATTACTGTAGACTTTGTGTTTGAGGTATCCCCACAAAAAAAAAGTCAAGAGGCGTCAAGTCTGGACTACGTGGGGGCCATTTAATATCACCTCTTCTCGAAATCAGTCCGCCAGGGAACATCTGCTTCACCACCGCCGTGGAGTCATTTGATGTGTGACAGATAGCTTCATCTTGTTGGAACCAAGTTCTGGAATTCACTATTCTTGAACTTTCAATTCCTAGAGCCAAAAATCCATCCACCATCTCAACATAGCGTTCCGTATTGGCCCCGCGCATTTTCGAAGAAAAAAGGACCAATTATTCCTCTGCCAGAGATTGCTGCCAATACTGTCACTTTAGGACTATGCAATGGTTTCTGGTGTTTGATTTTGGGATTTTTACTGTTCCAGTAATGACAATTTTGACGTTTTACGAACCCATTCATAAGGAAATGAGCCTCGTCAGAGAAAAGGACATTGGCAAAATTGGAAAATCGATTAAGCATTTCATTAGCAAATGCGAGCCTTGCTATGAAGTCAGACTCTTTCAATTCTTGTGTTAATTGCAGCTTATATGGATGCAGTTTAAGATCCAATGTTAAAATTCGTTGCAAACTTCGTCGCGATAATTGTAAGACAGACGATCTCTTGCGAGTAGACATTTGTGGATTTCCTCATACTGACTCCATAACTCTCTCAACATTGTCTTCGGTCCAAGATGTTCTTAGGCGACCATTTGCTTGTGGTTTAAATGTTGAGCCGGTCTCTTAAAAACGCTTTACCCATATTTTAATTAAATTAGCACTCGGAGCTTCATTAATTCGCCATAGTCCATATTCAGCACAATATAGTCGCCTAGTAGCAATATATGAACGAGTTCGACGCTGATGCGCGACGCTTTCCGTCGAAGTGATTCATAGCGACTAAAACTCCATGAGCCCGCCAACCCAACGATGTGGGCGCCTCCCCGCCCGAGCCTTTTCTACCCCGCAAAAGAAGATGATGCAATATGCACGTTCTATTGCGCCACCCTGTAAATAGAACCGTTTATAAAAAATATTATAGATTTTGAAATTAATGTGATTACATTTGTCATCTTATGGACAAGATTTTAAGAATTATGACGCCCTACATATAGAAAATATAACTATGTAGGAAATATTTTACATTTGTTTTTTTTTCACAAATGATAGTTGATGCCATTAGCTGCCAGATGATGCCATTAGCATAAATATAATCATCTCCCGATGGACTTATTACCTTTGCGCCACCTTGTATTTATAAATATCATTTACGTTTAATCTAAATCGACTATATTTACTCAGTATCAGGCTGCAATTAATAGGGAATGAGATCTAGTCCTTATTTATGCTAAAATCGAAATACTAAGCCTTCGACCTTACAAACCAGATTACATTCAATTTGGCGGTTTTTTATGTAATTTTCTAGTTTCCACATAGGAAATTTCAGGAAATCGAATCTTCAATATATTCAAAACTTGACTGTCATTCCTGATTTATGAAGTTAATGTGGACAAATTTGTGTTTTTAGTAGTTTCCTACTATTGTCAGAATATTTTGTTATTTTAAAGAAAGTTACAGTCGCAATTGATAGGGTTAGCAAATCATCGTTCCAGTTTAGCATACTGCCACAGTGGTATTATGGAAGAATTAAGGTTTCTGGCCTCCCCCAAAGTGCAGGAGCATACTAAATTTGTCATTCCATTTGTAACCACTATTTAAAACTATCAAGAAAACTTAAAACGTATTTGCGCGAGTCTGTTGAAAGCTCAATAGAGGCCGAGAATGGACAAAATCGATTCGTTAGCGAAGAGTTTGCCACACAAGAACTTTTAGAAAAATGGAAACTTTTCTCTTGAATAATTTTTATTAATTCAAAATAATGTATAATTATATTTAATAGCTATCGAAATAGCAATTGCACACTTCAGTCTTTAATTAAAAGCAACTTGTTGTGACGCAAACGGCAAAAGAAATACAGTAGGGCAAAACTAACCACGCAATTACTTAAATTACTTAAAGCAACTCTGGAAGAATTTGGTTTTTTTCAAAACTCCTTCGCTATTTATTCGTTTATAAAAGGGAAATATAATAGAAATTGATAGGTAGTTTCCTGAAGCAACCAGTTCATACACTTTATAATTCAAATAGAAAATATAATATTTGAAATATATTTCAGTAGATATTACTTAGTTGAGAAAGGCATGTTTTAACTGAGAATGGCCCGGTACACCATTTACGACACTGTGAGCTGCAATCCGTGGCAAAAGTTGTATAAACTTCGAACAGTTACAACTAGCGGCGTCTGTTCAACTTTGTGCCTGCTAACTTGTACTCTGTAAACAACAAGATGGTACTTGGTGGACAGTATTAAAAACTATAATCATGTTGTTTATAGCCAAGTTTTCAGAATTGGTTCATTGCAGTTTGATTTGTTCATAAATCGTAGTTTTCGAACTTTGGGTGAATCACATTGTGTTGGTATTCTATTCTGTATGAGAGACCGGCAATGGGACAAAGGTTAGCACAAACGACTTTCATCGGTTCTACCCTCGATATAATTATCCATTTTCTTTTTAACAGCTGATTGCTGCAGGCGAACATTTCGGATAACCGGCAAGCTTGTAAAATTGTGTGTTCGAAATCGTTTTTACTCATTAATGCTTGTGACATTTCTGAATAAAAAAATCCTCTCTTGTCTCATTCTCTATGCTTAAATATCTAAATTTACTAGTTTGAGATAAAATCTCTTAAGGTTTAGAATAACGAACATAGCTTTTAATTTGCTAATTAGGTAAATCTTTCCAAAGTACTGTCAGTCATAATTTTTTAATAACACATGACAAATGAAAAGAAAAAAACAATTATTCAGTATAAATTGTCTTTAATTTTCCATTTTTTATGTTCATTGGAAGATTTTTCTTTGAACTATCTGGGTAAATTTCGGCATTAAATATCTTAATCACTTACATACTCATCTTTGAGAGGTAATAATAGTCCGACACTTTCCACTGTTATGATTATCTGTGCTAAAAAATAGAAGTCCCTGTGTTTCTAAAAACAAACGAAGCTTGACTACATACACTCGATTCATATTTACGTAAAACTAAATGACTAAAAGTGATCAGATAAATATTTGATAATTTAAAAAGAAAAAATAATTCCCAATCTGATCAGAATTATTAATACTAATGTATTAATACGTAATGTATATCACTGCTAAAACTAACATTTACATTTAAATGTTGAATTTAATTAGGTTTATTCATAAAAGTTTGAAAAAAATCCTTTATTGCATACTCCTCATCCAATGGCAATTCTTCGCAAAAGAGCCACAATCGTTTTCTAAACAACAACTTCATGACATTATGATTTCTTAAAAATATATCCAACATTTTATGTATATACTGAATTTTTTCTTCATAATAATTATTTTAAATTGCACAACCATTTTCGTTTCAAGGCATTTAATCAATACAGCATACGACAACATTTTCTTTCAAGCACAGCCCAAAAAAAAAAGAATAAAATAAAACAAAAGCCAACTAGTCTTTAAAATATATCAAAAAATACCAATTAAAAACTTTATATGAAACCCAAGAACGACAGCAGAAATCTTTAATTTAGTTAATATATGCGACAAAACAAAACCAGTATGTACACACCATAGCAATTAAATTAAACGATATTATTTTTGGCGAATTGTTAAGACATTGAAATCGTAAAAGAAAGAATAAAAGCAAATATTTTTTAAAAAGTTTTCCAAATTTTTTACAAAATATTTCCAATTTTCTAATGTAATAAAAGAATACAAAATAACTTACAATGAAATGAAGAAAATGAACGTATACAAAATTTAATTAATAACACATTTTTTAACCAAACAAAAAATTAATAAAAAAAAATACAAGAAAAATCATGACAAAAATACCAACCGCTGTATTATTAAATTTACAGCAGGGTGTACGCTTCGATCCCGATATGCCCCAAACAATACGCTTGGAATTCGCCAAGAGTAACACGAAAGTGAGCAAACCCAAACCACAGCCCAATACAGCGACAACAGCCTCACATCCTGCATTGATGCACCCACTCACTGGACGTAAGTAAACTTTAAGTAAAAACAAAAAAAAGAAAAGAACTGTTTATTATTTTTCTTATATTTTTGTGTTGAGTAGTTTAGTTGTTTTGATATTATTTGAATTTTGATTGTAGTAATTTTTGTTGTAACATTTAGTTGTTCCTCTCTATTATTTTCTAACATTTAGTTTGTACAAAGCCCCCAAAATTATAATTGGAAAAAGCGCACTTTAACAAATTTCGATCAGTGTCTCTTCAGTTGGTTTTGTGTTTTTTTTTTTTTTTCGTTTCGTTTTCTAAAGACAAATTTATGCCAGAAAAATCTAACCGAATTTTGTAAACTCTGTTATTTACCAAACGAAATTTCAATAAATATTAACGTCAATTTAAGCTTTCAAAACAAAGCACCATGAATTTATGAATACTACTATTACTACTATATCAAGAAAACAAACAAAACTCTTTTAAGAAACCAAACCTTTTATTATCAACTTAAAGAACAAACTTTTTACATCAATCAAACAAATCCAATAAAAAAACGCATTGAATATTGTCAGCACTTGATGAACTTGAAAATGATATATTCTCTCACTATTCTCACTCACAAAATTCCCTATATCCCTCCAAAAGAAAAAAGAGAAAATAACTCATCCGACACGTATACCACATACACACACGTACTCACCCAAACACACACACCAATACACTTACTCTCTTTCACACACACTTCATACACGAAGAAACACTGAAGGTAATGTAACTGCGTATGTCCGACGAAACTTATGAACAAATGTTTGATGGTTCAAACCAAAAGACTTAAGCAACGAACGTGTCGTGAAAACCATTAGACAGCTTCAATAGATTGTTGTCATTGCGAGAGACTTAAGCATCGAACCCTTTAAAAGGAGCTTTGGAAATTTGTGGTATGAAAACTGTGGTAAAGTGAATAAAGGAAATAATACATTTTGAAATTAACAAAATTTAATGACATTATTTAAACGAATTTCCGTTTACAATAGTAATTTATGACTGGAATCATTTATACGAATATAGCCGTTTTAGAAGGTATGAGAGGTATAGTATAGGCAAATATTTATATATTTACGATTTGCAGAACTAAAATATTACATAGATAAAAAACTGATTCGTAATTATTGTTTTAAGATTAAAAAATTTAAAACAATAAAGTACACTATTTTGAAGAAAAAAATCTATTTATCTATCGAAGAACTGATGCAAAATGTTGAATAAAATTAATAAATGAAGTAAAATGTGAAATGTATTTGTAACTTTCCCATGCATAATATGGTCAATAACATAACCTCTATGATTTCTTCTTCTGTTTCAAAAATTTTGCTTTATCAATTAGAATTAGTGTGCAAAAATTACACAATTTGTTGTACTGAAGACTATTTTGTAGTCTTAGATACCATATGGTAAGCAGTGGTATTATCCTATACAGCGTATTGTCTCGGGCTTTAATACTACAGTAATCTAATCTATAATAATCTATGTTTCTATTGGCTGCAGCAGTTGAGGATTGTTTATTTATGAATGGCATCATTTCTCTTCTTCTTCTTCAACTATTCAACCATTTTATTGGTACTACTGATACAGAAAGAGGTATCTAATTCAATTTAATTTAATTCGAATATTCTTGGTCACCGAAGTCAGTGTGAACTTCAGCTGAAGGCTGCAGAAAAAGGCATTTTCAAACTCTTGTCGGAAAATACAAAAAGCAGTTGGATAAGCACTCTTAATACCGATGAGAAAGTATAATATCAAGGCAACTTGACTGAAATAACAAGATAAGCATACATGAAGGGATCGTGCTACAGCAGGACGGATATATTGAATTGATTGCGGCACTAATGGGCCGCTTGCCATTCAGACAACACTCATGGACTGAAAATATACTTCAATGATTACTAGATATCGGGTAGCGAGGTAGGCTACCGGTTACCTAATCTTATACCTGATGATATCTGATATCTCAACTTTTTATAGCTTACCTTTCCGAGTGCTGCCTCTTAATCCAAATCGGTTTTATAAAACATTACTTGAGCGGTGAGCAGCTTCGTAACGCAGTCAATAAAACACATATTTAAAAAAATCAATATAATTGAAAATGGTATTTAGATCATGGCTTTTCTTAGTTAAAAATGCTCTTAAATTCACTTAGTAGATGATGGATGAGTTTTTAAGAGAACTTGAGTAACTCTTTATTATTTCCTAAAATGAATAAAAATCTGAAAGCCAATAGTAATGAAATGTACCAAAAAGTTAATCAAATAAGGACAAAAGCTTATTGATGACGTTACTTATTTCATTGATGCTGAAAACATACAATTTTTTCTAATAATCGAAACAAACAAAAAAAAATTTATTGATAAAAGTAAGTAAGGTGATTTTGTGAATCGATTAGAGAGAAAATCTTATAATTCAAATTGTTTCAGCAGCTCCAATTGAGTAAGCTCTCTTTTTCTTTGAATGGCATCTATATAAATTTGTTATAATAAATAATCCTCAAATAAATAAAGCTGGCCTTAATTACCTAGTATTAAGAAAAAGGCCTTGACCAAATAGTACAAAATATATTTCCTTGTCGGCAAATAACAGCAATAATGCTGTTGTGTGAAACAAAATTAAAAGATAAAATAAAATAAATATTAATTAAAAGTTCAGTTACCACATTTTTCCACATTTTCATACCACTCTGCGACAACTCCTACAACCCCCGACCGTGTAAATAACCTTTCTAGGAATTGTGTCTAATGGTACATTTTTTTATTCAAAAAAATTTTCTATTTGTGTCCACATTTTTGTTAATTTCCCATTGAAAAGCGCTTTATTTTGTGTTTAACCCAATAGAAACGAAAAACAAAACAAAGGAATAAAGTAAAAAAATTCCTTTTTATTTTTTCGTTTTTTTACTATTCAGCGACTACCAGAAAGAACATAAAATTTAACCAATAATAATAATAATAAAACTATTGAAATTTCCTTTTTTATGATATTGATGATTTATCGCAAACATTTGTTTTCCCCCTTCTTCTCGTTTTCGATTGTTTTTTAACAAAAGAAAATTATTTTCTTTCTCATAACCAACATGTAGATTTGGGCGGTCCCTTCTTTCCGGGCGGACCAGAGTTATGGCATCATCCGTTAGCTTATTCGGCCGCAGCAGCAGAATTACCCGGCGCTGCTGCATTGCAACATGCAACTTTGGTACATCCGGCACTGCATCCTCAGGTGCCAGTACGCTCCTATCTCTGACTAAATACAGATAAAGTTATGGAACAGCCTATGCATCAAGTAAGTAATCGAAAGAAATAGATGACGTACTTTGTCACTTTATAGTAATTGCTGTTTTAATTTTTTCAATAGACTCAAATGACAATGCCGCAACATCATCAAACAACTACAGCTATACATCCTACTATGCACATGTCCGCTGCCGCTGCAGCCGCAGCAGCTGCTGCTGCCGGTTTGCCACCAGGCGGTGCCGCTTCAGGACCCGCCGGTGGTGCTCCACCCACAGGAGGTCCTCATGCCGCTCATCATCCTTTTTTATCAAGTCCCGCTCTAGCGAGCCCAGTTGGTTCTACAAATAATGCAACGCATCCGAATAATCCACCTTTGGCTGCAAATGCACCATGTTCGACATTATTTGTAGCCAATCTGGGACAATTTGTGTCTGAACACGAGCTAAAAGAAGTATTCTCTAGGTAAGTTTGAAACGATAAAATTTGAATTATTTCTTTTACACTTGAATTGAAACAAAAATGAGGATAATTAATCACTGAATTTGTTTTCGTGAAAACACATTTCAAATGTTCCACGGCAATGAAAGAAAACTAAATTGCACTTATTGTGAAACAATTCCACGAATTAAATTTGAAAATTTATTTTAAGTTATCTACTTACATTAACAAGAAAAAAATTGCACATTTCAAATTAATAAACACGCAATAAATTGACAGTAGAATGAAATCGATAGCCGTATATTTGTAAGTAATCAATCGAATTCAGGAATTATATTGTATTATTGTTTCCAGTTATTGCGAAATACAAATTTGAAAGTTCAAGCAAACGTTGTAGCACAATAATTGGAACGTGAACTACACAGAAATTGACCTTCGATGTTCATATACTAATGTAAAAATACTTAGTAGTTTTCTATAAACAATCAGTTTATTTTGGCAGACGTCTTTCTACGTAAAGAGAAACTATCAATGATGCATATTTTGCAAAATATAATTCGAGCAATCAAATTACACACACCAACACTATATATTTTAGTATCAATTTGAATTTGATTAGCTCAACTATGGCGAATCTTTAATTGGAAACTATTTTTCCAAATATTTTTTTTATTCTGAAAACCTGATTTTTTTTTCATTAGATTTTTTTTCATGGTATTAGACAAATATTCAGTAGTTTTCGAGACTACTATGTCCAAAAAGTAAGACCAGTTTCTTTCATTGCAGAAAATCTATTTTTGTTCGTCCCATTCCGTTTCACCGCCTTCTAAATATTATTTCCTCTGAGCACAATTTTTGTCAATCCACATTTGTTTCAATCATCGGGACATGTCATGTAATCACCTTCCTTTCAGAGCGCGGTGCGATTCATATTGAGTCTCTTCAATCGACCTAAAACAGCATATCTAGAACCGTATTTTGAGTTTGGAAAATAGCCAGAGGCCACACAGTGCGAATAAAGTGGCCACTGAGCGATACTGTTTGAATTTTCATGAAAAAAACTCCCAAAGAAATACAGCCTCTTTTTCCCAAAAGCTTCACGCAAATCATCTCTTCAGAAATTTTACACAGACGGTTTTTTTTCGAAAAAATTTATTGCTTTTGGTACTAAAAGAGATTTGACTCGGCTGGGGTTCAAAATTTTAAAATATAGTTGATTGATATGTTTGAAATGCAGACATCATGAGGGAAGTCTGTAATTGTTAATCAATGATTTTTGAGCATCAAATCTGGAATTTGTTGGAGTTCACTGCCATCGGTAGTAGTTGATAGTCGTCCAGTGCTCTCTTCATATTCAAGTCTTTCTCGGTTCTCTTTGAGCTGTTTATGCCACTTGTAAGTATTTACTTTCGACAAGGACTGTTTGTCTGTTTGCTTAGCATAGCCTGTCACGGTTCAAAAAAAGAATACTTATGAGTTTTGTTAAAACTGCGTATTCTAAAATAAAAAACCTTAATTCCCAAACTAATTTTTAAATGGGACATTCTTAAATGTAAACAATTTCGGCTTAACAAAGGGTGTTCTAAGTTTGCTCTTAGTTATAGAAAACCCTCGGGCAACTTCTCAGAAATTTTGCAAAAATTGGATTTATAAACATCCATTTGAATTTATCGAAATTTCTTAAACTGCAATAAATATAGGGAATTTGAATGAAATTTGCATGTGTTAATTAAATTATAAAAGTTCATGCAGCTTTCCTTGTAGATATGAAAACAATTTTTGTAAAATAATTGTCACAGTATAAAGGAATCCGAAGCCCGCAAAAGTCTGTCTTATTACATTACATGAACAATAAGGAAGACGAAGGGCGTCGCATGCCTTTTAGTGAGACGTCAATATTTTACTCTCGTGATGCGGAAAATCAGTTGCTTCATGAAAACAATTTTTTTTTTTTGTTTTGAATATTAATTTGTCTATCCAGCACTATTCGTAACTCCGACTAGTTGCTTTGAATTTGATTTGAAGAATAATTAAAACAAATCTGTGCTATCCACCATAGATGTCTTCACTCAACTGTCAAATTATTCACTATAATTATTTCTCATGTTGAAAAAAATAACTTTTTTCCTACCACATTTTGATAATCAATTAATTTGTTGTATATCTTTTGATTTTCTTTCTCTAAAAAAACACCAACTAAACCACTTAACCACAAAAAACCAAAAACCATTTTTTTTTTATTTTTGTAAACTATAAAAACATAAAACTAAAATCCAAAACCACAAAATCTCTAAATAATTATATATATCTATATATATATATATATTAATATATGAACCAAAAAAAAAAAAAAATATATGCACAGTATGCCTGGCTTTTGTCGCCTACGAA
>JAHXMU010000104.1:554024-578861 GCA_019455685.1 Philornis downsi | reverse complement strand
TGGAAATTTTAGTTGAAGCTCCGCCGGTCTGGCTATATGTGCAGTTGCTCCATCTTGTTGGAACCAACAGCGGTTAAAACGGTTATGTCTAGGTCGCATTTCTGGACAAAAAAAAACTTCATCATCTTTGATAACGGTCCCCATTGACAATTAACAATCGACTATGGCACGATTTGGGCGCCACCTTGTACTTTTCAATATGTCTTTCATTATAGCGGAAATTTTGAAGACTGTAATGACGTATCTAATTTATTTATAGCGAGCATAATTCAGCTAAGATTTTCCGTTATTTCATGTAAAACTGTATGTAAAGTCAACAGATTATATGCTTTCGAATATTTTTCAACTACAATAAATCGGTTGCTAATTTATAAAAATCTTAAATAAGGTGATTTTTACACTGATCGAATACTTTATAGTTTCAAATTTGTTACTATGGGTAACTATGTCAAAACTTTATAATATTGTCTTCAAATTCTAAATATTTGAATGCTGTTAAAGTTCCTTCTATAACCGATTTCCTTAGTTATGGATTTCTTAGCTATTTGGTGAAAAATAAATGCAATTTTTTTAGACTTCGGACTCAGCAGAAAAATTTCCAGCTGAAATCGATACTTCTTAAAACATCACAAAATGTGTTTTGGAGTGTTGGTGCAAGACATGTCGTAAATAGCGATTCAATACCAACTAAATTAGCTTCACATTCTGTTAAAAAAAAAGACTATTTATAAGCTTAAAAGTTACTAATATACTAGCATAATAGCTCATATTGTCATTCACAATACATTCTTTCTACTAAATTATGTACTTCTTAATACAAAATAAAACATCAGGCTTAATTGCATATAAGTGTTTTCTAAATAGGACGAGTAGAAGCTACAATATGATGACGCCTGCTGTGTGAGAAACAAAATTAACGTAACTCTTTTTTTTGAAAGGCCAATGTATGCCGTTGTTTTTGGCATCCTCGCATCTGCTTCCTCGCACATTGGCACCGATTCGACAAGTATAATTTTCAATGCCTCAGCCGGATGGAACCGTCTGAATGCGAACGATGACTTGACTTATTTTGTCTCTGAGGGCATTAATCGATTACGGCTTATTGGTGTAGACCTGTGATTTCAGAAAACCTCACCTGAAAAAGTTCGGCGGGGGCAAATTGCACGATCATGTCACTTACGCGAGAGATATACATACCCTCAACCTTACCTTCTCATCCAAACGCATTGCGATGTCTATGGTCATCCGCTTTGAGCTTCTGAGTTAGCTAGACCTTGTGCGGGAGCAGGTCCAAGTTTTCACACAAATTTCATCAAATCGAAGTTTGCAAAACTCCGAGTCCTTGTATTCTTCTGCATACTTTCATGGATATCGGAAAAATTCTCGGCCGATGTGCAGTTCATTTGATGTTCCTTAGGCTGATTATTTATCGAAGCCAAACCTTGAAATGTCGACTCTGATAAAAAAAGTACTATCATTTGCACACACTCTTCAATCGCGATGTGACAATTGGCGACAGATCTGAGCTACGCCGCCAAAAAAAAAAAAAACACTGTCACCACACACTGTTAACGTCGAGCCGCCCTATTTGGAAAATCTGTTATATTCATAATTATTTTCCTCAATGTAGTGAAATTATATTAGAAAGATCTCTTTTGTATTAGAAAGTTCTCTTTGGCACGAAAGGTAGAACATGCGACTATCGCTTCCATAATCATACAACCACCTGTCATTATTTGAGCGGTGTTCTCCTCGATATGTCTGACGAGGGCAAGTCTAGTAAATGTCTCTCAAGCTGCGACGTTCGGATTCGCCGTTAAGCTATAGGTCCTGTTTTGTGAGTCTAAAAAAAATGTGAGAAGCATTCCGTTATCTCACTCAAGGGATGCAAGGGAATTTCTTAAATCGGAAAATTTAATCTCGCTACAGATTTTCTTAGCTGAAAACTTTTTTGTTATTAGATACTTCGTTAGTTGAAATTAAAATATTATTCAAAGCTTACATTAAGCTTTTAGCGAGTATAAATTATGTTGAACATGACAATTCCTCACTTGAATTTGCCGTCAAAGACAAAGAACCCAATATTTATACTGCAGCGGGACTTGGGGCTGCGAACAATTGCCATATCCAATCTATGGTTATTGTTTCAGAGACATACCTACCTACCTACCTACATATATCTATGTAGGCAAACGTTATTTTGCCACATAAATATACTATATATGTTATATATATAATATGTATATATAGGTATATATATGTATATATATAGCGAACCCGGCGAACTTCGTTTTGCCAGTCAGTGAATGATTTATGATATTAAAATTACTACTAAATTGTTAAATTCAATTTTTTATTATATTAGTACTAAAATATATGGAAATTGGTGGGTTGCAATCTTCATTGAAATATGCTTTGATATACGACGTTTTTATTTTGTTATCAGGTACAAGAACAAATAAAGCAGATGTCTTTCCGACTCGTGAACATGCCATGTATACTTGGCCATAAAAAAACATGCATTTTCTACATTTAGACCACAACATTTAAGGATTGGCCTTGTAATTTTTTAATCGTCATGACGAATGCAAGACGAATCGGAAATTGAAGTCGTTTAAACTCAAACAGTACATCGGTTGGGATCATCGGAATCCTCGGAATGAAAACTTCTACACCTTTGAATTGTCCTTTGAGTATCATCGCGTAAATCACATTGATCATCAGTTTCGCGTAACACAAAACGCATTACGTTGCATAGTTTTGGTCGGTTTACGTTTCGAAGCATGATTACTACCGAGCAAACCCTTAGACGCAAATTGTACGGTAGTAAGCCTGGCACATCCAATAAGTTTAAAAATTCAATACGATATTTGATGGCTTTATCTTCATTTGTTACACAGTCGATAAATTTGAATGAATGAAGTGTACCATTGATTCCATTCTGAATTACGAAGTTTAAGTCATCCACATCTTTATTCTTAGCTGCCAAAATTGCTCGCTCACTCAACCATTCGTTAATTTTGTGGCAAGTAATTATGTTTGGGAATACTTAGCTGATGAATTTATCTTTCGATAAGACAAAATTACAGAAATTTGAAGGAAATGAAATCAATCCGTTGGATTCGTCGACAGGAACTCAACCATTATCGATAGTCAGCAATTGCTCTGAGAAGTCTCCAGCAGTTGTATCATTCAGTAATGCAACTCTCCTGGTTGTTTCCAACTGAAGTTTCTTCGCATAGCTCCATAGATTTGGTGATTTGAGGCAAGCGTATATTTCGTCTGCAACAGTTGATCTTGAAATTACTGTCAGTGTTTGGCGGAAATCACCAGACAGTAAAATCATTGCGGCTTCAAAACATCTCGAGTCATTGCGTAGACATTTCAATGTTTGGTTAAGTGCTTCTAATGAGCTTTTATGTGTCATTGTGCATTCGTCCCAGATGATGATTGTCGATGCTACTAAAACTATGACCATTGCGGAGTGTTTTCCAATATTTCATGTTGGTTGTTCAATAGTTTAAAAAGTTAACGGCAATTTTAATGCTGAATGGGATTTAGGGCATCCTTCTAATAATGTTGCTTCTATTCCAGAAGAAGCAACTGTAACCGCAATGTTGGATCTCGCACGAACAGCGGCTAAAGTTACTGCCATGAGGAATGTCTTACCAGTGAAACCAGAGACATTCAGGACAAATAAACCACCATTTTCATCATCAATTGCCTTCATTAATGTATCATAGTCTTCCTTCTGTTCAACAGAGGTACATTCATTTCAACTACTACTTCCAATTCTCGATTAAATGCGTCATTCATTTCACGGTTTGGCTCTGGCATTTCTAAACTGACTAATAAACTACATCACATGGCGTAACACATATCTTCGATCAAGACACAGACCAGCTTAACGATTAAAGAAGTTTCACTTCTACTGTGACCTTATGTCGGTGAGACTCACTCATTTTCTATTGTTATTTTTTTTTATTGGTGGATATCATTAAAATATGATATCCACCAATAAAAAAAATACTATACTATTCCCAACAAAGATAAATCCAAAATCACAAAAATCATAAAAATCGGTCCTGCCGTACTTAAGTTATAAATGGTGTAACTAACACGACTTTATTTTATATATATAGCTAATTCAATTTATAAAGTAATAGTAAAAGTTTATGATTTTTGCTGTTCCTTGCAAGGTTTCAATCAGTTACATTTCTCATCGCATTTGTAATAGATATGATCTAATGATTTTGATGATTGCAGCTATTCTTTGTTTTGAGAAGTTTATTCCGATTGTTTTTTAATTATTGTTTAATTAAAATGTATTTCAGATTAATTCACATTGTCTTTGGATACAATGTGATCATACTTACAGTCCTTTATTGCTTTCATAGAAATCTACCTGTCTTAAATTCCATTCAGCTACATATTCCTTCACCTGAATTCGGAATTTGTCGCAACAGAATTATTAAATGATCTTTTCAATAATCGATATTTAATAAGTTATCTCCAAGTCCTACTGTCAGTGGCTTATTTAAGAAAGTTTATTCAATTTTGTTCTTTTTTTTCTCTTTAAACATCTTAATATCTCTCAACTTTTAATAGAAACCCTTAAACAACTGCACATTTGAATTTAGGAATATCCTTCCTCCGTATTTTCCACTTTTGGCTATCGCAATCTTTTTTGCATGAACACCTTTTTGAGAAGCTGTTTTCTATTCCATGCAATGCTTTACGGCAACTACCAAACTCCATCCATTTCAAGGGATATGAGCATTTTAGTTTCATGTCTCACCTCCCCTCCTAAGGAAAACAATCTACGTTTCCTTCTCCATTTAACCTTCTGGTTTTATGGTTCCCCCTTTTTAAAAAACGAACGCTCATGCTACTAACAACGTAATAGATATGTTACGAGACACTAAAATTCCAGTAAAAAAAGCGAAGGAAAAAGGTTCCAGCTTGTAGAATAAGTTGTGGGTTATCTTTGTGCCAACTACTCTTAACATGCACAAGGACCACTAGCATGGAACGCAACAACAACAGCAATAACAACAACGCGAACGGAAATATATATTTAGAATTTTCAATTTTCTTCTCGCACCGCAGAAGCCGAAGAAAAAGAAGGAGAACACGAAAATGAAGTAAAACAACATGGCTTATAAAAAATGCATTATGTTGTTGTTATACCTCTGCTGAATTCAGAGGATTGCTGTTACTAATACTTAATGTTTATAGTTAAATGGGGAGTTGTACTACGTTACGTCTCTCTCTCTCTCTGCCTCTCGTAATAGTATTTATGTTTATGGCTAAGCGTGCAATAAGAAGTGACGTGAAAAACAAAAGTTTAAAAATCGTTTAAAATCACCAGACAGTAAAAAATGGGTATGAATAGACCACAAAAAATCATATCGCATTGTAGTTGAGCAAAAGTTAAACTCAAAAGTAAATAATTTAAGTAGAACAATTTTATAGTGCAGGTGTTACATTGTGGAATAGTTTTTACAACTGAAGGTACATTTTGCAAAAATTTCATAGGTTTCACTAGAGTCTGTACTATTTACAGTTATGCGTAACATTTATTAAACCCAGTCAAGGAATTTGTACTTCATACAAATGATTTTACAAGTATATATTAATTTCAGCTAGTTTGAATTGATATAATATTTCAGACTTTTTCCTTATTAAATATTTAGCAATTTTCTTTATTTCTTTACTTCTTTCCCATTTTTCTTCGGTTCTTTTTCTTCTTTTTATTTTTTTTTTTTTATTTTTTTTTTTTTTTTTTTTTTGTAACCCACCTGAAGTCTTATTTTACTTTTATATAACTCTAAACTCAATGTTTAGGTGATTATTTATATGATATTGCCTGTTCAATTTTATCGTTCGTCCTTACTCGGCCACCATATGAAATTTATAGCAATATTATCATCCAAGCAACAATTCCTTACTCATATGAATGATTTGACATTGAATGCGATAAAATCGACTTTAATCAATAACAAAAAAACCGACATATGTTTTACAAAAAATCATTAAGGTAGCCTTTCACAATTAGTAAGCTTACATATGACTTACGAACGTTATAGTTTAAGAAGCATTTACCTGACATGTGTTCGCTCAACACATGGCTCAAATGATGACAGGTGGCAATATCGGGTATTGAACCCACAACGTATTATGCGAACGATAGTCGCCTGTACTAACCATCGCTCCCCGATCGGTCATATGTGTTTACTAAGCTCTTTAATCCTTTGATTTCACAATTACAATGTATGAATAATAATTTCATCTCTTCGAAATATTTCTACATAGCTGAAAGAGAGATGAAAATTAATAAGTTAAATACTTGGTAGATGCAGCTAGCATTCTCATTCATTTTGTAACTCATTTTCACTACTAAGCAATGTGTTCTTTTGAAAGATCGTATTGTTTTCATACGATAATTGATACAACAATTTTTAAATTTTATATCATAATTTTAATAAATAGTGTATCCCATATCCTTAGTTCGTTACTATAGAGTACATGTTTTTATTCAAACTTTGATACTGTTTGATACTGTTTCGAGGAAACTTGCTCTAACAGAATAGAAAATTTTTTATATATATTTCTGCCGCTTTTTTATAGTAAACCAATTCTCAATATTTGTATTCTTATTAACATTAGATTTTTAGTATTTCTAAGTAAATTGTAATGCTGTAAATATGAAGAAGTGTTTTAGGTTTTAATTTTACAGAATTCCGCAGCCGAAAATTCAGCAAATATTTAAATATTATTATATGTAATTGTAATTATGTCCAGTGTTATTTTCACCATCATGTTTAACTATTTAGAGTAATAATTTTAGTACCAATTATTCTTTTTGTATTTATAGTAGTCTAATCTTTAGCAGAATATAGATTTTTTGGATAACAATTTTAAATATATATTCTCGAAAGACCATACCTTTTGCTAAAAATACTATTCAGTTAAAAATAATTAGGGAAAAATATTGCTTTTAAATTTAAAAATATATTTCTAATTTTATTTGTATATTATAATATTATCATTTTGCTAGCTGAATTGGTTATTTCGTATAGAAAACGTATATGTTTGTGCATCCCAGATAGCGTATTCGCTGTACATATAACGCAATTAATTCGATTTAATTTTTGTTTCCCATTTAAAATTATTCTGCAAACATTTAACTTCCATGGCTAATTGCTTATTTTTAAAATTATAATTCATATATATGTTTCATACATGTTTTTCTTTTGAATGTTATAAAAATCCAACTCAGCTAATGGCAAGTGAAAGTAGTACTATTAAGCATTTAAATTTTATATTATTGTTTTCACTATTGCTCATAATTCTTTAGTTCTATCATAATTACATCGTACAAAGTATTAAAGCACGTAATTACTCCTATATTTATAACAAAATTTCTGGTTTTCTGTAGCAGGATTGCATATTTAGTATATTACATGTCATACAGATTTACACGTGGTTCTATATTTTATTATCATGTTATTAAAATGCAATTCAGTTATAGAAAATTAATTGAAAATCTTTACTTTACGACTAAATAGCTTCTTATTCAGAGAAGATTACAAATTTTTATACATTTTTATTTTTTGTGTTAACTTACCATGTGCTTGCCGCTTTTGAGAAAGTTTTGAAAATTAAGGGAATTTTGAAAATTTGTGTATATATGTATATTGTTGATGATCACTTTATCATTTTCTAATTTATTATCCTCAACTGCTTTTTTTGCAATCGAATTTTTTTAAAGTTTTATCTCATATCAATACAGCGTTTAGTACTATTAGCATTCTCTTGAACGAATTGAAAATTCTTTTATTAATCTTCCTTTATTCTTATTACAGAGGAGCGGGTATGGAATCAAGGCATGATTTACTTAGTAAAAAAATCGAACGTGAAATGCAGCCACTCCAACAGCATCAACAACACCATCATCAGCAACATCAACAGTTTCTAATGACAACACCAACCTGACCCATTACAGCAACAGCAGCAGCAGCCGTTAATAATTCCCAACACTCGCAGCAACAGCTGCAGCAACACTTGCAACAGCAGCAACAACCACCCCAAGCGGCCCAGCAGCAACATTATCAACATTATGTGACACAATCTCTGCATCAACAACAGCAACCGCAACATCAGCAACAACAGCCACAGCCCCAACACCAAAATCCTCATTCAGCGGCCACGCAACATCATTATGTTAACAATGCTGCAACAATAGCTGCCACTCATCACATACCGACAACTCTAATAGCTGGCGCCCCGCCGGGTTCGGCTACGGGTCTCTATTCGTATGTGCTGCCACCGGCAACTCATATAGCGGCATAGTACGTGGCAAAGCAATATTTATTTGGTAAATTCTAAATTGTATAGGCAATGGTAATGATCCTCTGTTTACTCTCTACGCCCCCTCCCAGAAAGTAGTATAACAAGGAATACAAAAATGGCGCGCAAATATTAAATACCAGAGAAGAAGAGATCGAGCGATAATGTAGGTGTAACATAACTAAGCTTGTGTTGAGTTTTATAATCTTATAGATATTTATATTTACATTTACACAGAACAAACAGATCTGTCTGATTCTGTCTTAGGTTTATTAACAATGTTTAGCAACATTGTGTATATGTAGGAAAGGCATAGCTTATAAACATAACATGTTTATAGATATACGATAAATTACATGACAATGGTTTGGAATTCCCATGGGTTTACAATATATTCCAGGAATTCTCCCATAAATGGTATAATATTTTTGAGTTTGAATCGATGAATTAAGCATAGCAAAACTCAGCATATCCTCAGCAAGATATGCAACAACCTTATAACAATTTAAATATGGTATATCTTAAATATATATATACATATACATATACATATATATATATGTATATATAAATATATATACATATTATACTACAAACAAAAGACATCAATAAAACCCCAGTTAAAAAAAATGAAATTTATAAAAATTAAATTTAAAAAAAATTAGTTTTAAACAAACAAAAAGAAGAAGAAGAATCGGAATGCGTAGAAAAAAACGACTACTAAACAAAACTTTAACTCAAAGCAAAACAAAAAAAAAAAAAAAAAGAAATCGCGTTAACATCACAGAAGAGTTTCGGTTTGTTTTAAGACAACTCTTTTTATAGTTTCATATAAAATGGACAGCAAATATGCAAAACTTTAGGTGTTCCTCTTTAAAGCTGAATTCCAGCCAGTAGTTTAACAAAATTCATTTTTATTACTTCTACTACGATTATTGAAGAATGAATGCTATGCTAATTGATAAATGGGTCAATATTTTCCTGAATGCGGATTTTACATAAGTTTACAGCTATATCAACGCAAATGGTATTTTGTGACCAAGTTGTGGCGACTTAAACTTAAATATAATAGAATTTAACTGATTCAGCCGAGTATTTTGGAGCTGGGTGTAATGAAAATATGCACTAAACATCGAATTCAATTTATTTTAATCGGATTAATATCTATAGATTTTCACCATCTGAATTGTAATACAAATTTTCAAATATTTCAGATAAGTTTTTATAGTTCAGATAAAACAGCAGAATTTGTGAATATTCCTTTTATGAATTTCTTTTAATGCTCTCTTCAGTGCAAGAATATCATAATATTTTTTATTATAAATTGAACCAAATAAATTTCAATGAGAAATTCTTGTTTTTAGCGAATTTAGTAATACATTTTGACTTTGCTTAAAAACAAATTGCAATCGTTAAATCCATCTACAAATATCACTAGTAGAAGTTTTTTGTTCGAAGTTACAAATAGTACAGTTTAAATAATGAAGCCGAATGTTGAGAAAAACCTCTTGAGAAATTTAAGAAATTAGGAAAAACCTTTAATTGTGTTAACTGTTGCGGGCTTTTCTCTGCTGAATCAAATTGTATATAATACAAAAACAGGATTTCAATTTATTCCGAAACTATCGGAGTTATTCAAATGTGAAAATTCAGACTTTCAAATTTTTACTAAAGACTGAAATCATTTAAAAGCGAGAGAGTTGAGAAAAAAATCTCTTGAGAAATTTAAGAAATGAGGAAAAACCTTTAACTGCACTAACTGTTGTAGGCGTTTCTCTGCTGAATCGAATTGTATGTAATACAAAAACAGAGTTTCAATTTACTTCAAAACACTCGAAGTTATTCAAATGTGAAAATTCAGACTTTCAAGTTATTACTGAAGGTTGAAATCTTATGAGAGAAAGAGTTTTTCACATGTTTTTCAGTCTGGTAAAGATTTGCAGTAGTTGAAACTGAAAAAGTCTAATGGCAATTTCTAGTTGTTAAGTCTCTGATTATACTGGTTTTTTATAATGTTTTTGCAACGTTCTAGTTCAGCGGAAGAAATTACAATGTTCTGTACAACTAATGTAATTGATTTTTCGGTAATAAAGTTTTCAGTTCAAAGAATGTCGATGTAAACTAAAATAAGTATCAGGTTGAAATTTTGTTTAGTCATACATAGACTTCAAAATATAATACATCAATTCAGTTACAATCAAGGATTTTTGGATTTTTTATGTATTAAGGTAGAAAGGAAAACTTCTAAAATCTGAAAAGTTAGAATCTATCACAATTCGATATTCGTCGTCTGCATTACTTTATGGTTCCCGTTTTAAATTAGTAATACTTCAGCTTATAGATTTTTTTCAGATTTTAGTGCATATTTCAGCATTTTAGCTTCAAATGCAATGTTTGGAAATAAAGTTTATGCCGTTCTTCTTTTATTTTTCGCACATCATTAAACATTTTCATATGAAAAAAAGGAATTGACAAACATAGACTTCATGTATGCTTTTCTTTATGATAGCTTTGCTGAATAGCAGCTGAATTCAAGGATAACAAAACACAAAACATAATGATGACGATGAAAAGTGTTTAAATATCTCATTATCAGAAAAAAATAAAAATAAATATTATAGAAAAATAAGCTTAAAAATATAGTTTAGACAACCAATTTAAAAAACAAACAAAGAGAAAAAACAATATATAACTGTTTAAGTATAGCTTAACCGTATGTGCCCTTTTTTAGAGAAAACAATACATAACCGACATATTTGAAAATAAAAAGATTAAAGCTCTCTTTTTTTGGAATTCCTTTAATTGACAAAAAAAGAAAAAATATAAAGAATTCATTAATTTTTTTCTAGAATAAAGTTAAAATAAACAACGACAAACACAAGCAATTTTGCTGGAGAAATTATAAAGCAAATTATGCATAGGAAAAAATCTAATAAAAATAAAAACAGATATTTAAAAATCATAAAAAGTTATCAGAAAGGTTTCGAAAAACAATTATGAAATTACAAAAAAAAGCAAATAACTCACAAAAAAGAAAATACTGAACAATTATGGACAAAATTCTAAAGAGTAAAATATAGAAACAAAAAAAAACATCAACCAAACTGAAGACTCTTTAAAACAGGATGTTTAGTAACGTATGTTGAGCTACAAATGTTTAAATACACAAACCCCAAAGAAAAACATGTTGCTTAAACTTGAAGGCGTGGTGACTTGTTTTTCATTCAGCTAGCTGAACATATATCTATTGACCTCCATCCCAGTTTCAGTGGCAACTACAACAATTATTTAAAATAAAATATTTAGATCAATACTTTACTGGCAACTGGAAAATGGAAACAAAGAAATAACTATAATTCTGTCTACTTACTAACTTACTTCAATTTCCGCCCAATACGAAAACAGCAAACAACTTTTAAATTTTATATTTATTAAAGCAAAGCGCTACAACAACAAATTTTAGATAACATTTTTTTTCTAAACCAGAAGAAGATGTCGATAAAAGGGCCTCACAAAATAAAGAAAGAGAGTTTTTAATGACAGCTCGAACAATCACCACAACAGAACAATTATTGAAAGTGGAAGGAGTTGCAAAACAACTTCGTCCCTGCGAAGACTCCTAAACAAACAAGAAAAGTGAATACATTAACAAACCGAAAACATATCAATGAATTATTTAAAATAAAGATGAAAAACAGACAAAACAAAATACCATTCTTGAAAACATTTAAGAAAAAAATACATAATCATGGGGTTTTATTTAAATTTAAAACTACAAAAATAAATTCATATTTTTAGTAAAGTGTTTTTTAACAAACCAACAAAAAACAAAATACCGAAATCATATCAATTATTCAAAAATAAATAAATAATATATATAATTTAATAATACTTTACATTATTTTCAAATGCTTGAGAAAATGTTATACTTTAGTTGTACTTTTTTTAATTATAAAGAAAATTTTTTCAAAATGAATTTGTTTATTACCAAAGTTGTCCTTACTAAATATCAATTACTAATTGTTTAAAGCAAAACAAACAAACAAAACAGAAGATATATATTATATAATTATTAACTAACCTCTATTAATCACCATTCAATTAGTTTAAAACTAGAGAAACCAAAGTTATAATTTATCAACAACAACAACAAAAGAAGTTATATAAAAAAAATCATTTACGATGAAAACAAAAAACCAATTATATATGATAGATTTTTAGGTTTTTTAAATTATACATTTGTTTTTAAATAGCAAACAATCCTTTTCTAGTAAAATGTATTTGTAGTTCTATGTTCTTTGCTTTGTTTATGTTAATAATTTAATAATATTTTAATTAATTTATAAAAAATTCCGTCCATTATTAATAATTTATCCATTAGCAATCAAACAATGCTTAAAATAATCAACAGCAACTGCAAAGGATTGGTCCAACTCTCTGCTTTCTGATTAAAAGAACAAATTTTGCCGGAAAATTCCAAGGCTGAGATGAAAAGGCTGGCATGGTGGTTGGGGGAAAAAGAGTGTAAAACAAATATTTGTTTAAAAATGTTTCCATTTTTACGGAAAACTATAATTCTAGTAAAATTATTCGTGGCATAATAATGTGGCAAATATACAGTTGTTTCCACTGCAGAATTGGCACATAATGGTAGATTAAGGTATGACATCTTATAATTTATAGTGTTGCAAACCGCCAAAATCTATTAAAAATAAATGTACTTCGATGGTGACAAATCATTTTAGAATTGCACTCAGTGTGTATTACTCAGAATTGTCAGATGGTTTTAATAAACAAAGCGCACAAAATATCATTTACATAAGATCAATTTGTTTCTGTTTCAATGAGATTATACAGTTGGATTTTTGTGGGCTCAGTGCGATAATATGATTATTATATAAAATGATGTCCATAATTTCAATTCGGATTACATTCCGATTACATACGAATTACAACAAAACTACTTACCTAAAGTACACATATCAAAGAGCTAAATTATTGAATAGTTCAATTAATGTACGATAGAGTGCGCCATGGTTATAGCAACTAAAGCAGTTTGCGTACGAGATAAGAATATCTCTAGTATATGCTTGCAATTACTTCTGTATTCATGTCCAGATTGAAAATAGCTACTTAACAAATGTAGCATTCTAATTTGAATGATTTCACATTGTTCACATTAGTCAAAAACGTAAACGTGTTACTTACCAACATTAAGAAAATAATTTGGCCTCCTCAGTTCCCTGAAACTGGCAATAATTTTGAAACAAAAAAGACGAAATCTAACAGATAAAGTTTCATGGCAACCTTTTTGATGAGAACTATACAGCCATGTAAAATGAAAATGAAGCCAAATTCTATTTAAGATTTCAAAACAAAAATTGCGTTTTGAGTGAAACAAATGAATTGGTGATTGTAACTTTAATTCATTCATCAGTCTGTCAGCAGGCAACGCATATAGTTTTTAATTTTCAATTACTCGATAGCTACTCAAATGGTTATTTAGAGAAATTCTTGCATACAAAATAAAAATAAAATTACTAAATTCGTTACGCGTTCGCAGGCTTAGTGAAAAACGCTTTTTTGTTCACCAATTTCCAACGGATTCCTTTTAAAATCTTGCCGAATTTGTTATAAAAATATTGAATTATAAACATGACTTGTAATGTGCGCATCTTAAAAAAATTCGTCCAACCTGCTTTTTACCGGCGGAAAGCAATTTACCTCTATCTTCGGAGCATGGTAATACAGCTAAATTACGTCAAAACATCTACACGCGTAATTATGAAATCGTCAAACAGTTACACTTATCTATAGTAAGCAAATGCTGCAGTGTTAACTCTCCATGAATACGTTTCTTTGTAAGATGACTATGAAGTCCATTTTCTATGATACAATCCTGAGGGGAAAACTGCGACAACTCGGAAAACAATTCATATTCATGTTCAATACGCTAACCCAACTATTTTTAACGCCAGCTTCCTTTCAAATGTTAACTAAATTTAACTGAAACTAAATTTAACTAAATTCTTACATTCTAAACGTCAAAATATTTAACGTTTTGCTTCCATTCATCTCAGTCCAATACCACAACAATGACTCCCATTTCCCCTCTTGAAACCCTGAATTTTATTTAAATAAAAAAAAATAATAAAATAATAAAATGAAAACAGCAACTCTTTAAGTAAAATATCACTGTATGTTCCCCGAAAAACAAATGAAAAACCAAAGACATACATGAATTTACTTACTTAATGCATATCATAACTTGCGCCTTTTATTAAATAATATTTAATAATATTAATATATAAAACCAAAAATTAACTAAAATATATACATACATATTAAATTTTTTTCGAAATTTTGTCTTTAGCTCTTAAGCGTAATTAATAGCAATGTTAAAATACAAAATTCTATATGAAAAATTATTAAAAATGACAAAATAAAATACAACAAAAAAATAAATATTCAGGTTAAGTCTTTATGGAAAAATCATTAATATTAGTAATATTACTACTAAATATAATAAAATTAAATAAAAAAAACGAAAAAAATTACTGAATGTTTTCAATAACATAAGGAAAATCTATGAAAATTTTCTAAAAGCAATCTATATTTCGAACTAAACAAGAGGGGATGGGAAACAAAGTGAAAATATTCGCAACAATTTAACGGGAAACGAGTCAACCTCTAGCATTATTGAAGAGAAATGCCTTAAAGTTGGAAGCTTAAAGATGATGCTTTGAAATAGCAGGAAAATTAAGATGTTACGTCATTTTCGTTTAAACAAGCTTAATTTACATGAATTCATTAAATTTAACATACACTAACTAGAAAGTTCAATTTCAGATGTTTTCTAAACTTAATTAATTTGAAAACTAAAACATATCTGTTTTTTTTTTAATACATCAAAAAACGTTTTCTATAAGACAATCTGGAGCACAAAGAAAATACTTCAAATCGAAGAAATCACTCATTTCTATTAATACCATGAATTTAGGAACTGTCGGTTTTATCATAATGTCACTGCGCTCACCAATCACTGCTCTTGCGCAGGACGTTTAAGGACTCTTCACATTATTCACGTTATTATGTATTTAGAGGGAATGAACGTATTTGTGAGGACATTGCAAAACAAGCTCTATTGTACTTCTCGGTGTCACTATCCAAGCGCAATTTTTATTTTCCATACACAGTGTTTCTCTGAGTTGTTGCTAAATAAAACAACTCAAACTATTATATAACACTATTTCGCAAATCAAAATGTATGATATTCTGCCCACATTTCTCTTAGGAAATACAAACTTAATTGGAAATTTTTGAATTAGAAAACATAAAAGACACCAGGTATTATTTTTTCGCTGATTTCAGTATCAGGAATTCAGAAAAATAGGTAGATCTTACAGTTCAGCTCTAGTTTTTGAGATATGTTTAGTTTAGGTTTATGAGTTGTGATAAATGACATCCCCAGATTTAAACACTGTTATTCTGTTCAAATCCTCTGTGGTTATGGTACTTAGTAAAAAGTATTTGATACAAAAATAGATATGTGAGCATATCACCAGTTCCTGTTTTTGAATGAGTCAATTATGATGTTTTTTTAATTAAACTTAAACTTTTCCGATTATTTTCTTCTAATTCTAATGTCTTCTGCTAATCAATTCATTTCTGTTATGTGTCAAAAATTAAACCACAACAGTTGGGACCTCACATAATGCGCATACAAATTGCAGAGTTAGGCTCTTTTCTTAATTAACGACAAATTTGAAAAACTGTTTCAGCACTTCAGATTAGTATGTATATCAGTATTTGCTATTATATCGAGATCTAAAATGACATAATCAAAGTATCAAAAATATTAACCTTTTTGCAAAATATCTCAGAGACTATAGCTGATGCAGGATTAAATGTAAATATCTGAATAATCAAAGTTACGTTGACTATTTCAAGACACCCCGCATTCTGATTTAGGGACACTAGTTATTGATGGTCAGGAAATTTTTGGCAGATTTGTATACTTTTGACTGCTACTTTGAAAATTTTAGTTATTTTCACAAATTTTATAATACTAACGAACACTTTGATAAATTTAATCTAAAGCATTTTAAACTGAGCTTCGAAATCGTCATTAAACATAGATGTATTCCAGTGAGCCTAAAACCAGTATACATGTAAGATCACTGAATATTGGAAGCTATGCAGGAAGGAAGCTCGGCACATAATGTAATAGTTTACATAAATTAATAGTTGGATAAAATGTTGAGTGTTTTAGGTCGAATATGATGTTTTAGATAGCTACAAACAATATTTATTTGCATTTTAGAAAAAACAGTGGCTGAATAAATATTTCATAGGCAGAATAGAAGATCTTAAGCATAAAGGGCAACAGAGCACCATATATTTAGCTTACGGTTATTATTAATATTATATTACATATTTACTACATTGAGTAATAACTTCTAATCAGCTATTAGCTTACATAAGCTAATAGTAGTAATTTATGCAATTTAGTAACTGATAATATTTTGCGTATAATTACAAAAGTTGGATAAGTGAATGGAAATTGTTGTCATCTCAAAGCGTTATCGCAAAGGACAATTTTACATTTGAATGCCCTGTTAAATCGCACTTTTTCTAGAAAATTGACATGACTCAAGTATTATAATTATTATTGTGAAAGCCTCTATTCTGTAAAAGACAATATCTCATTTAGCTGTTGAATTTTTCAATAAAAATGATCAAATATGCATGTTTGGTAACAGTATGCCAGTATGGTATCTAAAAACTATTACAATTGTATCAGGAGGCAAAAACATTAAAGAAGAAAATTAACTAAGTTTATGTTTATGTTTATTGCGGTTGGAACCACAAACTCTTGTATATTCTTCAATATATTTTTCTGCTTAATTAACAATTTCAATACCGTCATTAGTTAACGGAATATAAATAGAATTTAAACGAATTGGTCTGAAGTAATTATTGTACTTGAAATAAAAAGGATAGCGTAATTTTTGCGGTATGTTTCAGAGCGTAATACTGTTTAAATGACCTATTTGTTAATCCTTTGCGAAATGAAGTGAAATATTGTACATAAATTGTGAATTTTTCACAACCACTTTTCTTATTGTATATAAAAGCAAATGTGCTTCTGTGGGTTTCCCAGAAGCTACGGCAGCTTTTATTTCATTACACCATAACTTTAGTGAATTATTGGCAGAATATATATAAGTAGAGCAGTTAAGATATAAATAGAGAGCGCATAAACAGGGTATATCATGTTGTAACTGTTGCAATCTACAATTAATTTTTTACCCAATTATTATAAAAATTTAAATTCGAGTAAATTCGATAATAAAAATAAAAGTATTCAGCTTTATGTATTTGTAATTTCAAAGCATCAACTTTAAGCTAATCAGAAAAATTTTAAGCATTGATTATTGTCGTTAATATTTGATTTATTTCTCTAGTTATTAATATCTCTAATTAATTTTTGCATTTTCTTAATATACCCAAATATTTGCAAAGAAAAGTATAGAAGCTAATGTTTTTTTTTTTTATTAAAAAAAGGCGTATTTTTAGAATGTTTAATTTAATAAAGACATCGTAGCATTAACAATAAAAAGCAACAGCATTGAAAAAAGTAGTCAATAAAGAATCTGACTTAGAATATAAAACAAAAAAAAAACAAACATAATATAGAAGTATAGTAATAAAATGAAGAAAGTAATGCTGAATCATTCAATAAAGCCGGCATAAAACAATATTAATTATTAATAAACCGAACATAACTAATTATATGAACTACTGAAAACAAACAAACAAACAAAAAAATCATTATATATACATATATAAATTAATAATGATGTATACAAAAGACGGATAACAAAAGGAAAACGCAGAAAAAGTGTATTAATTTTTAAAACTAAACAATATGAATTATGGGAACATTATTAATATTATTATTAACTATATTAAACGAATATTAATTATTAATTAATTATTTAATTAATAAAATACAACAAATATTCAAACAAAATGAATAAACAACAACAACAAACGGATACATATCAGTAAAGAAATGATTAATCGCAAGGATATCAAGATTATATTAACAACATTTACATGACAGTAAAGTAAGAAGACAGACATACAACATCTTTTATAGGTGGCAAATGCTGTTTTTAATAAACTAAGTAACAAAAAATGAAAATGAAAGCAAAAAAAAAACAACATAAAAGACAATGTGTTATTTTGAAAGTAATATAAATATTTAATAAACAATGGAAGATTAGCGAAAAAAAGACGAATAAAAAGATACCAGAAAAATACAACCAAAATTATAAATTAAAAATCTATAAACAAAAAACGCAATATTTATTACAAAACAAAAACATTTTTAGACTTTAATCTACAAAGAAAAAACAACAAACATATTTATTAAATAAAACAAAACGTAATAAGAAAAAAGCAGTTACCAAAAATTTTAACAACAAAATATAACTGAAGAAGTAAAAAAGATTTAACAAATCCATTTAGCTGTTTTCCCTTTATTATTTAACGTTTAAAGAAAACTAAACGTAAATGAAATAACTATTACTAAATTATTTAGGGAATGTGTTGTTCTGATTGTGTTTTTAAGTTCTCTTAAATAGTAAATATAATAACTAAGCATAGAAAGATGTTCATTTTTAAATATTTCATGTCTTTTAAAAATCTTTTTCAAATGAAAATTTGTTTTAACAAATGCCTTATTTTGTTTAATGTAACTTAAAAAAAAAAACAAAAAACAAAGATGCCTTTTCGCTTTACCTTCATTTTTTCTAATTATTTAATTGTTTAAGGCTTAAAGTTTTACAATTTTATTATAACTTGTCTCTAATCAAAATCAGCTTTTTGTAAAATTTCTTTCGTTTTATTAAAAGTTCACATCGATATTGTAATCTTTTCTTTTTTGTTTGTTTATACATAACATTGTTTTAATTATCATAATTCTATACTTATATTAAAACAAAACTGAAACAAACAACAAAACTTTATGTAGTAATTATAAAACAAAATACATGTATATATATATACATATATATATATATATATATATATATATGCATAACTTTAATTATAAATATGTGTAATAATAAATTATTTTATTTGTTCGTTTCATGAAAAGATACTTTGTTTTATTTTCGAATTTTTATCATTTCATTGGATGATTTTGCATGCAATTTTTCAGTTTCAATTGCATTCCAATGGACCGACTATTAACAAAAAGGTGGTATTATTTGGCAAGAATATTTGCATGTTTTTATACGAATATGTACTCATAGCGGTTGAGAAGTATTTAATTTTGAAAATGAATTTCTCAATCAATTATTTAATTTAAAAAAAACGGACACATTTCATATTTGGTTAGATTACCACTCGGCGACTTCCTTTCTGAAGTTCTTCTCTCCTATTATACTCTTACTTTCCTACGCATACTTGTAAGAAGTATTGAAAACTTTATTTATTTATATATATTTATATTTATAACTAACGAATTTATCTTTATATGATAGTTCCATAGAAAAGCTAACTAATCAGAAAAAACATTTTGGTAATTTCATTTAAATACCAGAAAAACACTTGCCGGGGCTTGGAAACTTTGACACTCACATCGGAAAACTTTTGTTATTGGTGTTGTGAGTAGTAATTTCGCCTCAATATTCCCGCCTGTCGCGACTTTGTTGACTCAAGCATCTTAATACCAATTTATTCGTATGTTATAAAAGGTTTTTTGCTCTTTCAATTTGCTTTTTCTTTTTAAAAATGATAAATGCTAGCACCTGAAGAATGATTTTGGTATAAAAAGAAAAACCGAATTTCTGTAGTTTGACTTCTGTTATGCAGGAAAGTTTTGACGTGCACGTTTTTATATCGTTTTAGATCAAAGCTAAATATATTTCGTATTCTCTACAAAATTTTACATTACTCACAAGGACTTAACGCGCAAATCGATGTCCTGAATGTACAATAAAAAATGCCTGGTCTAGTTGTTCACTCATAGCAATCCGGATTTGTGTTGTGCTTTAAGAAACTAATAGAGGGAGGCAAAACATTCGTAAGTATACATTAAGGTATTTCACAATCCACATAAGAGTAAGCAACTGAAATTGCAGTTACAGTATTAAAGAATTCTGCTATTGGATTACTACTTAAATTCGCCTGTCGAAAAAATAATCGATTTGTATTGGGAATGTGAAGAACTTGCGTACTGTTTTGTTAAATTGCAAAGCTGTTGTTTCGAAATGTGTATGAAACACTTCCATCTGAAATACAATGATTACTAAGTTAATAAATTAAGGCGCGAATGGAATAAAATGGATTGAGATTGGAAAATTTTCAACCGGAATTAAAATTTTTTGCTGAAAATTCAACAAACAAGCATTTCAAAATCATTCCAATGTGCTAAATTTTAATTGAATTGAATTGATTTCAAAATAAATCAAATTTTTATCTTATGTAGAGGATAAATTAACTGGAATTGAAATTGATAATTCGGAATAAGAAGAAGGATCTTCAGTTTAAGTTGGGAAAAATTAAAAAAAAAAATATTTTTATCTTCCAATTGAGATTTAGAAAAAGTCTAGTCAAGAAGATTTATAGTAAGAGAATTACAATTATATTTTATTAATATACATATTATTGAAATAACAGATCTTAATTTTTGTATCGAAAATCTAGGTAATTTGGAAACTTGTTACTTTGATGAAATGCGTTTCATATTTTCTATCTGAATTTGATCAATTACTATTCTGCGACATTAAATTAATAAATTAAGTCGTGAATTGAATAAAACAAACTGACATTGGAAAAGTTTTTAATTAAAATTCTGTCTTGAAAATTCAATAAACAAGCACAAAATAGTAATTACATTACAAAGGGCTAAATTTTAAGTGAAACCACATGATTTCAAAATAAATCAAAATTTTCTCTTGCTTAGAGGAAAAATTAGCTGGAATTGAAATTGGTGATTTTTAATAAAGAGAAGAAACTCCATTTGAAGTTGAAAAAATTTAGAAAGCAATTTTTTTATTTTCCAAATGAGATTTTAAAAGAAAGGTCTAATGAAGAAGGCTTGTTAATAAGTGAATTATAAATTAATTAAAAAAACTCAAAACCAAATTCTATTCCTTTAAGTAAGTAGGTCTGTTATACTTACGTATATTATAAAGATCCATTTCAGTGACATTTCCAGCACATATGGGCCAATTTCGCCAACATCTTTTAGAATCAATTCCAAATGGAAATATGCAAGAGCCTAATAATTTCTATGTCTGCTTGCAAGAGAATACAATAGAAATTATATTTACGTAACTTAATTTTAATCGTCCTTTTTAAATTCAAAAATGGAAATTATATTTAATTTTCATCCTGATGCAGATATACGCATAACAACAATACCGACTTTACTACATATTCCCTTATCGAAACTAAAATATTGATACTGATTTAGTTTCTGGAATGCATCATTTTCATTAAATTCGATTTTGTTTGAAAATTTTAGATTCAAAAAAGAAATAATAATTTCAAATATTTAATTTGTTATAATTATTCCTGAGAGCCTGTTATCGCAAATTCAGAGAACAAGCATTTGAACTAGCTTAACCTTTCGCAATTTGATACCAGGTACCTCTATCCTCCAATAGTAGAAAAAGTTTGTTATATTCATGCTTATTATATAAACGTGTCGTTGCAGTGTCAATGTTTCTATTGAATTCGGTCGTATTTTAATCATTTTAAATCGCATTTCTACGCAAGTTTCTGGCTATTCTTTGATATCTCATCAACTACGAGGTGTTTGTTCTGAGACGTCAACATGTGACATCTACTCACGACCAATTTGGGTACATAAAAAGACAGTTTTAAGTTTAACCTTTTTTCCGAAACATCCCACATTCACACCATATATCCAGGTTCATACAAAGGTTTACAGCTGTGGGCATCATTTACGTACTGTCCGTTTTCGTTATAAAATTTAATAAATTACAGAGGTACTACAAAATCTACCGGGTTACATAATTATGTTATATAACTATAATTTAATATGGTTCTCATACAAATATATCGTCAAACATTAAGCATAAGTGACATTTGAATACGATAGCTTTTAACTATAACCAAAATAGTTGCATAACTTATCATTAAATTAAACGTACAACCGCGTTCAAATGCAGTAGCCCAATTATATTATTATTATTTTTTGTCAATATGCTAAAAATACCACACGCCTGAATATTTAGCTGTATGAATTTGAAGTTTGCATTTATGCAAAATGGAGATCATTTCGCTCCCAACCCGACTTACTTCTTGTATTAATAACCACAGCATTCATTCATTATGAATTTCTATTGCATCTCATGAATGAGAAATGGGAGAGCTTCCCACGCATTCTATATGTATTTTCAGACTCACTCAACGGGACCTAAAGTTTAATGATGATTCCAAATGCCACAGTTTAATAAGAATTTACAAAACTTGTCGATTACTCGACTATTCGAAGTGTTCGTCCCACACATCGAGGTGACCACCGCTCAAATGATGACAGGTGGCTACATGTGGGGTTGAATCTACGATCAAGTACTACTCATCTCGCCACGGTCGGTCGTAGACATTGATTGCTTTTACGCATATCTTCATCCTTATTTCAAGATCGTGATTGGGAGAATGTAGTCAAAATAGGTTCTAAGCTTCTCAGGACAAATGACACGTAGAAATGACTTTGTGAAAGCAGTTGTCATCTGAATCAATTACGATCAATTCTTGGATCTTCTTGTTTTGTCTACATTATTTCAGACTGGAATTTTCTTTCTTCCGAAAGTATAATTTTTCGACAAAAATGCGGTCAATGAAATTTGAAGACATGTACTCCTTCATTCACCGCGTAAACCTCTCCGGTCAATAATGTTACTACAATATATATATTATATAACTATATTTTTGTTAATACTATTGACATTTTCAGGATTGCAAAGACTACATGCAATCATTTCAATGCATCAAAAATTCGCGTGTACCAAACAAGTAGATTAAACCGAAATTGTTAAAATTATTATTCATCTAGCCATATTTTTGTAGAAGCCTCAGTTGGTACAAAAGCATAAAATTTTGCAAAATTCGTATAATCAAGCGAATGAATATTTGGATCTAGCCTGTGAAAAGTTAATATGAGGACTGGTTGGGACAGAAAGTCAAATCGAGATTAAGTTATTACTATATTAAATTATAAATTATATAATTATTACTATATTAAATTATATAACTATATTTCGAACTTGATAAAAGTGTGCATTTTCAAATTATTTAATTTATCAAATCGCTTAATTTAGATAATGTCATGTCTCTAATTGCCGAATATCAACCAAATTAAATTTTCCATAATTTCCACCTTTTTTACAAAATTCAATTCTATTTTCTTATATTCCATACTTTTCGGAGACCGTAATGCCTGTCTTAACACATATCATATTTTAGTATCCTTCCATATACCTGGACCCAGGATGTGCGTGAGCTCTAACTATCCTTCCTTGGCGTCTATTGTTTAGTGCACATATAGTATGGTTTAAACTTTAAGACATAAAGCATTCATTTTCCTTTATTTAATTTTAAATTACAAACTAATTGTTCGATCTTACACCAAAAGTTTTTGATGGCGAATATTTTTCATTTATTTTTTATATGCATTTTAGTAAATTTTCTATAGTAAGAAATGAAATATAACCAATAACCTAACAAGAACGAATTTTAAATTAGAGAAAACAAAAAACAAAATATTAAAATTTTTTTTTTTGCTACAAAGCTATACAATTATTGGAAATACATTATTAAAAATCCAAAAAAAAAACAAAACAACTAATATAACAGAGAAGAAAATTATGTAAAGCTTAAAAATTAATACAATGGAAAAATGTATGCTCGACTCGTATTTAGTGAATTAAGCAAGAAACAAATTTGAAAATTTGTATAAAATAAATAAATAAACCAAAAAAAAATAAATGAATATGTAGTAAAATGTTAATTTGGTATATTGGAAAAATAATTGAAAATATGTAGACTAAGTATGTTTAGAGAAATACTGATGATCGTGTGGAAACCGGAAAGTAAAAATACAACTTTTTTTATTTCTTAAAAGCAATTTGTCATTGCAGAAGAATAGAAAAAAAAAAATAAATACAATTGAAAAACCAAAAGATATTATTAAAATACTTAAAAAAAACAAACCAACAACAACAACTAATTCAAAACATATCAAACTCGTGCCCGATGTGAAAGAGTGTAAATTTTTAAACAATTTTTCTCATTATTTTGTTAACATTTTTTTTACTTATAAATAAAACTTTACACTTTAACTTTAATTGATAATTACTTACACAAAAACAGATAACTATATAACTACATTACAATTATTATTATTATTATTATTATTATTATTATTATTATTATTATTAT
>JAHXMU010000104.1:410982-545017 GCA_019455685.1 Philornis downsi | reverse complement strand
ATATATATATATATATATATATATATATATACATATATATATATTTATATATATATACTATAAAAAAACAAAAACTGAAATATAAAATAAATATTTAGCAGAAATATTGTAATATTGTGAGTTTAAACGTATTGTTATAATTAGTAAAGAAAAAAAAACAAATAATAAAAAAAATATTAAAAAACATAAAAAAATATTGTTTATTTACTAACCACAAAAAAACGAAACAACCCAAATGGAAGAAATCTGTTTTTTAAAAGTAAATAGTAATCAGACACCAAACGAAATTCATACTGAATTTACTGCTTACAAATTTTGTTACCTCACATTTCTTTCTTTACAAATAATTGGTTCACATTTTTCCAAAATCAAATTTAGTTTTCATTTAAAACTTTCCTTTCCGAAATTGTTCAACATTCTTATTTGGTTTCTGAAATGCAACATTCGAATTTTAATAGAAACCCTAAACCGAAACTGCTTATTTATTATTGAACAACTACAGAAATTAACAATTATAATATGGAGAAGATTTATAATAACAATGAATCGTATAATAATGTTTTTAACTGATATAGTAAATAAATATATAACAACAAGAACAAAGAAATTCATAAAAATAATTAATACCAAGATATGAATAAATGAAATTAATAAATAAAATTTTAAAATTGTTTTGTGTAATTGTAAACTAAAATGCGTTTCATTTGCTATGGTATTGCAACAAAAGCAGCAGTGCAATCGCATGGAAATTAGCGTATTTTCCATTACATCCAAAATCAGGCTGAGTTTAGAAATTATCAAAGAAAATACCATCAATCAATAAGCATTATGGATTCTCAAACCCCAGGAGAAAGGGACTATTTTATCGAAAGCTCTGTATAATGGGTGGCTTAAATATACTCTTTTCTTATATAGTGTATTAAATGAACTCATTTTTCTGAAATATTTTTTTAGTATGGCATAATTAGAATGCTACCTTGAAGAAGCTCATAAATACCATTATATAGTATTTAGTTGGTTAACAAATTACAACGTATTTTCCGTGAGGAAATTATTGAAACTTATCTTTATTCCAGAAATTAAATTAGTTGTAGATAGGCTACACATATTAGGTGCGTAACTATGTTCCCGCTGTTTGCCAATAGATGGCGCTGGATGTAAGTGTTAGTCAATTTGGTCAAAACCTAAACGTCATGTACCAAGCTGAGGCATATGGTAAACATTCCGCCTCGTCATAATAGTAATTTTATTTTGACGTTATATTCCTTTGGTTTTGTGAATATGTGTGATTTTGTGCCTAATAATCGTCACATGCGGAAATTTTCTTCCTTCAATCGAAGAAGATGGCAGCTGAAGCTCTTCGAGAGCTTCAAAGGACAACGAAAAACCCATGGAAGACACTGAATTGACAGCATTGTTTGATGGGGATCCGTGTCAAACGCAGCTTGCTTCAGTATTAGGAGTTACCCGCGAAGCCATTTCCAAGCGATTGCATGCGTTGGGAATGATTCAAAAGCAAGGAACTTGGGTTCCTTATGAGTTGAAGCCAAGGGACGTTGAGCGTCGTTTTTTCGTCTATGAACAACTACTTCAGCGACAAAAAAGGAAGGGTTTTCTTCATTGTATTGTAACGGGTGATGAAAAATGGATTCATTACAGCAATCTAAAGAAAAGAAAGTCATGGGGTCTGTCCGATCATACTTCTATGGTTATGATCTATATTTGGTGGAACCAGGTCGGTGTTAATTATTACGAGCTGTTGAAACCAAGCAAAACCATCACTGGGGTCGGTATCGACTTCAATTAATGCGATTAAGCCGAGCTCTGCGCGAGAAATGCCCACAACACGCGGAGAGGCACGAAAAAGTGATTCTTCAACATGACAACTCTCGGTCTCACGTGGCCAAGCCCATTAAAACCTACTTGGAAACGTCGAAACGGAAAGTCTTACTCCATACGCCATATTCTCCAGATATTATACGGACTGATTATCACTTGTTCCGTTCAATGGCACACGGTCTGACTGACCAACAGTTCCACTCATGCGACAACATCAAGGAATGGCTAGATTCGTGGATAGCCTTAAAAGACGAACAGTTTTACCATGACGGAATTCGAGCTTTGCCAGAAAGATGGGGAAAAGTAGTAGCTAGCGATGGGCAATGCTTTTAATGAATTATATGTAACCATGTTTTCATAATAAAGTTGCATTTTTATAAGAGACAAAAAGCAGGGAGAACTTAGTTGCGTACCTAATAAAATTATATTTTATAACATTTTTCATAACTACACCCGCAATTACAACAGTTTATAGAAGTGTTAAAGTGCAGCTTTCTCGTACCAACATTTTACCGGCTTAGCCATTTGTCGGTTTCAAAAGTAAAGTTAAATAAAACACACATAAAGATATGATTTCGATGAAACTTTTGTTTCATTATAATGCATGGACTTTGCCATTATATACAAAATACAATGTCATTTAAATGACCGTCTCTAGATTGGTCGCAACAATGGATCCTTTTGAGGTAGTTTTCGACTGCTTTTCCATACATTTTGTGGCGTTATCTCAGCGATAACTTGACGAATGTTGCTCCAACATTTGAGGACTTTGAAAAACAGTCTAAAGGCGTTAAATTGCATAATCTTGGTGGCCAATTAAAGTTGTCAAAGTGTGAAATTGCGCTTTCTGGAAACTTCTCATGCAATAAAGCCAAAATCGGTCGTGTTGTGTGGGTTGTGGCACCGTCGTTGAAAGAACATATCGTCCAGTTCATAATCTTCAATTGCCGGCCAAAAAACGTCAGTTATCACATGGCCATAGCACTCTGAATTGACGGGAACGATTCCTCCAGCGTCATTTTCATAAAAATACGGCTCAATGACACCTTCAGACCATAATGCGCACCAAAGAGTCACATTTGGGTTCTCCGAGCCCCATATGCGACAATTTTGCTTGTTGATGTAAGAAACGCCGATGAAATGGGTGTCATCGCTGCCGAAGGTTTTGTTTGAAAAATCAGCATTGAGAGTCTGTTGCTCTAACACCCAATCAGCATACGAATATCTACGCCGTTGTGAATTCTTAGCCGGCTTTAACTATTTCGTGAGTTGGACTCAATATGGATGGAGGTGCAAATTCAAATATAAAATATGCCATAATGAGTCGTAAGATAGACCCAATTGCTGAGAAAGCCGTGGAATCGACAAATTCTGATTATTCGCTACAGTTTCATTAACAGATGCGATATTTTAGGCAGTGCGTATATTGCGATGATGCACAGGCCTAACCGCTTCTCTGACGCTTCCGATATTTTCAAATTTCTTTATGGGCACTGCTACACGTTCAATATATATTGAACGCGATCCAATATCGCGATATTTATTGAATGCGGTATTGATGGATCGCGATCCATATCGCAGAATGGCCTAAATTATGAATTGAATATGAATATGAATGTAGCATTTTCATGATATTAGATCGCGATACGTTAATAAGAAGTGAAATAAAATAAAATAAAAGACGCAGTGCAAAAAATTTAACAATTAGATAGTAAAAAATGTTATTATTATTAAGCAAGCAAAATAGCTAAACAGGATTTTTTTTTTGGTTTTCTCCCGACATTTTTTTAATAACCGATCTGCACTGCACAAAAAAACGTAAATACTGACGCGATAAATATTGAACATGTAGCATACGCTCGTGATCCATCAATCCATTAAAATTGATCGCGATCCAAATATCACAATATATACTGAACGTGTAGCAGTGCTCTATAATCATGGCAATTCCCTGCACAATAGGTAGCTTATGACAACCATAATCACCCTATAGTGCACGAAAAATGCTCACGTTTGAATCACCACTTTTGTAGTAAGTTTTAAATATTTTTACGCGGTCTTCGGTTGTTAAACAATCCATATTCGTACGAGTAGGTGACAAACCCTACACTAAATAAATAACACTTCAGATGACTGGTATTTAACAGCTGACAACCTTGGGTTTTTTCCGGCTGCTTTGAAACCGCTGTATTATCAATTACAGCGATACAGGGTAGACGTTCGAAATGTTATCAACTTCACGCTGCTATAGCAACTCAGTGTTATTTCTTTGACTAGAAAATCGCAAAAAGGCGTTGTTAATGAGCTTCAAAATGTACATGTAAATAATATGTTTATGTTTCAGATCGTTACACGTCACAATGATTCCAAAAACAGCAACATCACCAGAAATGCTTCGAAAAGTAAAGGCCAGAATTCAACATTATCTTTACATTTCAAATGGCGAAAAATAGCAATGCGTCTACTCGTAGCATGGGGCGCATACTAAAAAATGAACTACTAAGTTCACAGATGCTTTTCTTCACAACAATTGCTGCCATATTCCCCAAACTTAAATTCAATAAATTTTTCCATATGGTCCAATTCTACAGACCAAAGTATCAACTAAAAAATATAAGATGGCCAACACCTTCAAAATTGATCTTCGCTAAGAATGGCATAACACACCAACAGACCATATTCATGCAGCGTGTGAAGACTTCCTGGACAAATTCGATGCTATTATCGACGCTAAAGTTGGCCAACCGAGCAATAACACATTTTTCTTAACATTTTAAATATTTTTACGATAAACGAATGTCTTTAAATAAAGATAATCAAAGTTGACAGAATTACAGCGTTTTTAATTGGTAATACGCCGTACGAGTATGTTAACAAATAAGTTGTAGAGATAGTAGAAAATACTAAATGGAGCCTGCTTTCCAAGGGCTGATTTAACCCTTGTAGGAACAAATTCTTTCTTACTGGAACAATTTTTTTTCACTTTCAACATTACATTTCCTACTGATCCGAATCCACAAATTTGTGATATCCGATGGGCGATATAGGGACAAATCGCTAAATTACTGGTCCAGATTACTCAATGTAACCACATAGCTTATTTGTTCAGTAAAAATTAGTAATATTGAAAATTTTCAGTAACAACACACACTTACAGTGATCCCTTAAATAAGTATGTGAATTGATATGATCCCTTCCCCATACCTGTCAACTCGGATACTGCTCTAGGTAACAAATAAATGGTAACAATTTTTACAAATTATGAATTTCAGTTGATCATATATCAAATACAGGGTTGCCCATATTCGACGGACCCATGTTTTAAAAAAAAAAATGAAAGAAAAAATTAAAAATTTGGCGGTTGGCAATCTTATTCATTTAATTTGTTCCAAGTAGATTTGTTTACATCAATTTTTGAATATGATATCTCTCAAATGGCCGCCTCTGGCGTTGATGGCGTATTGTGCCCTTTTTGCAGCATTTTCCATCGTTTTCGCCAACATTTCGGCCGGAATAGCGGCTATTTCTTCACGAATGTTGTCTTTGAGCTCTTCTACGGTCCTTGGCTTGTTAACGTAAACCTTTGACTTCAAATGTCCCCACAAGAAGAAGTCAGCGGGCGTCAAATCGGGCGAACGCGGTGACCAGTCCAAATCACCACTTTTCGACATCAAACGGCCCGGAAACAAATTCTTCAGAAAATCGATTGTTATGCGACTTGTGCGCGGTGGAGCGCCGTCTTGTTGAAACCAGAACTGCCTCATACGCTTTCGACGAATAATTGGCATCACAAAATTGGTCATCATGTCGCGATAACGCTCCTGGTTGATGGTAACAGCATGGTCATTTTCGTTTTGGAAGAAAAACGGCCCAATGACCGTTTTCGCACTAACGCCGCACCAAACTGTGACTTTTTCGTCATGAAGAGGCAATTCTTGAATCTCCTGAGGATTTTCAGTGGCGTAAATACGGCAATTTTGCTTATTTACGGTCCCATTCAATGTGAAATGGGCTTCATCGGACATGATAATTTTGTTCCAAAATTGCTCGTCATCATCGGCCATTTCGATGACTCGTTGGGCCCATTCCAATCGACGAGGCTTGTCCGCAGGCAACAATCTTTGTGTCAATTGAATTTTGTACGGGAACAAATGCAAATCAACGCGAATAATCCGTTGTAAAGTGGGCCGAGCCATGCCCAACTGCTGAGAACGGCGTTTTTGGGATGTTCTTGGGGACCTCTCAACACTGGCTCGTACGGCAGCGATATTCTCGTCCGATCGCCTTGATCGACTTTTATTTGGCCTCTTCGGATTAGAAAGAGCCTCACCAGTCGAAAATTTTTCGTATAAACGCTTAATGGTGTTCTTAGAAGGCACACTTCTCACATTTTTTAATATTTTAAAAGCACGTTGAGTTTTCACAATTGACTTCTTCTGTTGAATGTAAATTTCAACTATTTCAGAGCGCTCGCGTGGCGTGTATTGTTCCATGGTAAAAATCTGCTTGGACTGACGCTTCAAACGCGGTATGTCATTAAGCGATCTGACATCTCTGTCAAAAGTTATGGCGTTGCCAGATGGGTCCGTCGAATATGGGCAACCCTGTATTCCATTCTTAGCTTACCGCAGTTTTCATATAACATTGGACCTTTTGAGAAGAAAATTTAAAAATTAGAAATGGTCAAGTCTATTCAAGGCAAATTTTGCAAAAAAAGAATGCACCTACTTTTTGTTAAAAAAAAAAAAAAAAAACAAAACAAAAAATTAGTAGCTGTTCAGTCGCAGTAACACCCCTATTCTAAGGTTCTATAAATAGAATTTCGATTAATCGAAAATGTCTTCTGTGATGTGAAAAAACGGAAAAGTCGACTTTTTTGTTGTAAAATTCAATTCTAGTTTTCGGCTGTTAGATGCCTTTTCATTACAGTTGAATAATTGTCTATAGTTGTAAGAAATCATTTATTAAAACTGAACTTCAAGCAAATAGCTTCCGAAATTTGCAGCACAGTATCGACACCATTCGCAGTTCAGTTTCTAATTAGAAATTTCAGAGAAAATTTTATTTATTTTTTTTAATCGGTTAATTCCTCTAGGAGTCTGATGAGCAAATGTGGGAAAAGAGTCTATTTTCAGTATCAGAAATAATTTTATCTAAAACACAAAATGACAAAATGCTACATCAGAAAAAAATCGAAGAGTTGAATACAACACCATATTCTGCTACAAATCCCAACCTGTTCAAAATCTTATTTGAGCACCATCTGTCCTTCACTTCTATTGCGAAAATTCAAATTCCACAGATTTATGTCCATGATTTCAATACTATTATATTCACCACGTGTGTTACACTGCATCTAGCTTTCATATGGGTATAAGCCTTGTCCATTGAACACCATCTGTATGTCATTTTTACGGCGAACAATGAACTGAGTTAAAAATTTAATCCCATCCTCACGGTTTATATCTTTGCTATATTTATATATTTACCGCGTATGTAACAGAGTGTCTAGCTTTTATATGGCTTACGACAAATGACGACCTAGAGATCTGGCAATTTTTTTATAAACAATAGCTGTGAAAATCAGCTGTCGCCTAGTTAGGCAAATTTTGTTTACGAATATCAATAGAAATAGCAATAAAGTTTTCATTTTGTTATGTTATTTGGATGAAAAATACCTATCAATTATGAAGCTTTTATACAGAGTGCCAATGCGATCGTTCCTTAAGAGTTGTTTACACAATTTTTGAGATTCTGCAATCAGCCGTAAAGAAAGTTGTTGCAAAATTTGTAAATTATTTTATTGCTTCCTCAAAAGATCGCAAGCAATAGCAAAGTCAGTGGGCGAATGAGTCAGTCGTTGTGAAGGGAAATTGTTAATAACAAAAGGCAAAAGTTAAGTGAACATAAATACGAAGTCCAAAATAGTGCGAGTGTGTGCGATCGAGAGTGCGTTCAGCAGTACAAAACGACATAACCAAACGATACAGCACAGGCAGCTTAAAAGGCAAATCTCTAACCAATAAAAATTTTGTTCAGAAGTTGTTAACTTTTTTTCCGTTTGTTCAAACAGATTACTACTCCTCACATACCCACCATGGCCGGCAATACCAGCATGTTGAACAATACCACAATGCCTATGGCGGCACCTGTAAATCCCCAAGAAGCTGCCCTGCAGTCACTGTGCAAACAGATATTGAAATCTCGTCTATTTCGCGGCTTCTATGAAGAGCGACGTTATGTTGATAATGTCAAGGATTACCGTGATATTGTGAGCCTTCATAAGTCCGAAAAAGAGCTATGCAAATTGCTCAGGGATATCGGCGATAAACTACAGATGTTTTATAATCATCAGAATCCTAATATGTGGATAGGTATTACAAACGGTCCATTGACCGGACCTTCTGCAAACGCAGGTGCTTTAGACACATACATCTGGGCCGAAGTGGATGACTTAGCATTTGGACAATACTGGTTCTCTATTAAAACCATACGATTTCGTGATAATGAAGTTATGCTGAAATTAAAAGCTGTGCGCTCTGTTGAGCCCGAAGAAATGTCAGAGAAATGGACAAAATCTCATAGCACACCAAGCCGGCAGCAAAAAACTTCAGCTACGGATCAACCACAACCCGATTCTACAACCACCACCGTAAACGCAGCACCACCTGGCCCATCCGCACCGCCACCTGAAGCCCAGATTAACTTGCAAGATTTTGTAGACATTTTTGATCAATGGTGGGTCTCCATTAAGCGGACGGTTTACGATTTCATGTCTAAAGACATATCCAAAGAAAATCTTAAGGGCGTCCTACGTTTCTTGGGGTTGTTGTTGATTTCCATGTTTTCGGGTGCTTTCATGGCTGTTAAATTTTTGGGCATTTTTGCCCTTCGCTTCATGTTTGAATTAAGTCGTCTCACACAAGCTTCTACGCCGATAATTATAAAAATCATTGAAGTATTCAATAAAATCGTAGGCGGTTTTTACATACTAATTGCGATGATATGGAAAGATATTGTAGTGAATCGCAGACAACCGAAACAAGCTGCATTGGAATATAATCGGCCGATGTACAAAAGTATAGAATATGATGTGCGGCAAAGACGACTACAACAAAGTGCATCCCCTATGGCAACAGAATTTGGGAGGCATCATCAATGAAAGTGGAAGATACTTTAAGTCTTACGAATATAAAGGTATGTGTGTACAGTTCTAATATTTAAAGATAAAACCTCATTATAATTGTTTTATTGTCGGCAGCATTATGATATTAGCTATTGCAGTAGTTTTACTCCATCAGAGATTAGCTGTATTTTATACCGAACCTATCAGAGACAGCTAAATAAAAAGTCAGATTGTCGGTTATGTATTTTTTTTTTTTTTTACTTTTGAAATTTAGTGTGCTAGCACACTAAAAAGGAAAAAATTGAAAATATATTTTAATTCGCTTAGAAATATGTAGAAATTTGCTATATTTTTTATGTTTCTACTGGGTTATCCATTTTTTGGTTTCAAAAGTAAAGATAAATAAAACACACGTAAAGCTATGATTTCGATGAAAATTTTAATTACTTATTATACTTGGACGTTATTATTATGTAAGAAATACAATATCATTTAAGCGATCGCCCCTGGATTGGTTGCAGCAGCGGCTCCTTTTGAGGTAGGTTCTAAATACTTTTTAACACATTTCGGGCGGTATCCGCGTAAATACGGTCTTTGACGTGACCTCACAAAAAAGTCTAAATGCGGATAATCTTGGTGGCCAAAACGTGAAATTATGGTTTCTGGAAACTTCTTAAAACCAAAATCGGTCGTGCTGTGTTGCTCATTGTACCGTCTTGTTGAAACCACATATCGTCCAGTTCAGAATCTTCATTTGCAGGCCAAAAAAAAAAACGATAATCATACGGCGGTAGCGCTCTGAATTGATGGTTCCTCCAGCGTCATTTTCGGCCCAAAGACACTTCCAGACTATAATGCGCATCAAATAGCGGGTTTTCCACAATCTCTTCTATGTTGTCCAAGCCTTATACTCGTATGTGATAAACTTGCTTGTCGACGTAACAATCGAATGAGAAATGAGCTTCATCATTTGTTTGGAAAATCAGCATTGTCGCACCCGACCAGCATATCTACGGTGTTGTGAATGGTCAGCCGGCTTTAATTGTTATGTGAGTTGGACTCTACATGGATGGAAGTGCAAATCTAAATACAAAATACGCTATAATGAGCCGTAAGATAGGCCCATTTGCTGAGAACGCCGTGGAATCGACAAATTTGGATTATCTGCCTCACTTTCACTAACCACATCTGTAACGTTTTCAGCCTCTTCAAACTTCTTTATAATCTTGCCAATTTTTTGCACAGAAGGTCGATTATAATGACCATAATCACCCTGTAATACACGAAAAGTGTCCCCATTTGAATCACCATTTTTGTAGTAAGTTTTAACTATTTTTACGTGTTCTTCGGTTGCTAAAAGATCTATATTTCTAAATGGCAAACCTTTCACTAAATGAATAACACCTCAGATGACAGGTATTTAACAGCTGGCAGCCTTGCCAGACCGGCGGTTTTGAAATCACTAAATGGATAACCCTGTATTAAATTCATCAACGAAACTTGGCGTCAATATATTTATAAAATATGCACCAATATAGACTTTTTTCTCTTAAATTAATAGCAAGGAAAAAAAAGCTTTTCATATCATACCACGATCCTTACGAAGCAATACTGTTAAAAAGTTTTAATCAATAATTTCGCTGAACGTTTAGTGTTCTGAATTGACCAATTTGATGCGTATAATTTGCTTTAAACCCAAGCTAAAAGAACGTATGGAAATTGAAGATAGAGGATTTTGCCCTCGGCATGACATTCGATTTATTCTGCAAAGTTTTAATATTAAATTAGGCCGGATATAGTTCTATTGTCTATTCTTATAGATTTATTTCGACCCAGGAAATTGCTGTAAATGAAATCCCACATAAAGATATCAATTTAGTTTCATTTCTTCAATATTTTTTTTATTATATATTTACGAATCTTGTTTGTTGTCATGGTGGCTGCCAAAAGGGACTTCCTGCTCGAGATTCAATGGAATTCAGCTTCTTTATTCACACCAGTTGGCAAGAGTGTGGCCAAAAAGTTAGTAAAATTATTTGTTTACTACTTAAATGGCGATTACAACAGACATCTTTATCTGTTATTCGCCGCACGTAGAAAATATTCCCAAGAGGTTTGGTCTTCTGCGGTTTTTCCCCAATTCGTCGCACCAAGTTTTGACAGTATTTCAAAAGTCTGGTCCTTCCAATGGAGCCATTAATCCTATTAATCTCCATGCTGACATCCATTGTTTCATTTACCGTGGAGCCGAGGTAAATACATTCATTCACCGCTCCTAAGCTATAGTTGCCACACACAAGCGGGTACATATATTTTCGCCAGTGAAACCAATAACTATATTTGGTCCTCTTGTACTACTAGACCCATTTCAGCAGATTTCATTTTATTGCTGTGGAAAACTGAGAAACATCTCACAGTTTTTTGCGAATAATGTCTGTATTATCGACACACACAAGTAGCGTATGGTTTTTGCTAAAGATAGTGAAAGTAGTGTATCTGCCGTTTTCCTCTTAATCATATCCCACAATGCATTGAAGATGTCATACAATAGGCTGTTGCTCCAAGCCCTCGTTCGGTAAGAAAAGGCCTACTAAATTTTTGACATGCAAGATTCCTGCAACTTTCTTCAATATCTGCAAGGTAAATTGGTTGTCTGCTGACAATCACGCAAATATCCTGATTGATAACATATTAATATGGGGAAAGTATGCTTGTAATGTCAAGGATGTGTGGATATTCAAATGGTTACATCTAAGATACGCATGAGATTGAGCAGAGCGAAAAACTTATGATCCAGCGCAAGAAAAAGGTGGAAATCGCTAGCTTGCACATCTCCGAGAAAAGAGCAATTAATTCCAATAAGTTCGGTAAATGGCTACAATGCTCCTTTTCTAAATTGTCTTTTGTTTTGCAATTTAACCAACCACTCACGATCGTTTTGTTTGTTTACATATTCCTGAACCGTACAAATTTTGTTCACATCTCGCCACCAATGCGCAAATGTTTTAACATCTTTGCTCTCACTAGACGAACTGCCTTTGTACAAGTTGTAAATCTTGAACGTTTTGTATTTTATAGGGTTTCAATTTGGTGGTTCATTTTTTAATATGCGCTCCATGGTGCGAACAGACACATTGCAATTTATCGCTAATTTACCTGTCGAGGATTACTTTAAGTACTGATTTTTTACCATTTAAAGCATTCCTGGCGATGTTGGTGTTTTTGGATATTCACTTTCATGACGTGTTTTTTTATGCTACCGGTATCACAAGTAAATTTCGTAGCTCGTTAACAATGGTTGGGTGTGATTTTCCAGGCAAATACAAATTAATAACACCATTGCGTTTTAATTCCATTTCGACAACTTTTTTTAAGAGCGACGTAAAATGATATGCTTCCGCAGGCTTGTATACAACATAACAGACTGACGCTTGCCAAAGAATGAACGCGCTGTCATTAGCCATTTGGTTACTATGACTGCATGAAGTTGGTAATTTTTCGAGCGCCTACGCTTGTATAGAACTGTTAAAGTTCAAGATTTCAGGTGCAATATGAATTGATCATATTGCAATATTTTTACTACGATGCGAAATCATGGACAAATCCGTTACAGCATTGACTTTAAAATTATTACCAAATTTGGAACATTTTTAAAGCATTTAATGCGAATTTTTGTGATCTTTTAATCACGCTTAACGCATTATTTATCGTCAACCAACGCCTTTTTTTCCAAATATCAACACCAAATTTATTAAGAGGGCGAGATGCTAGAAAGAATTTTTAACTGGATTGTAATTTTTGAACACAAAAGCTATGGGTTTTCAATGGCTTAATCTCGAAGAGCGTCAGTTAGCCTTATTTCTTCCTCATTGATGTTTAAGGGTTCCTAATTACAAAACCGGCTCCTAATAAGATATTTGTTGTATCTTCAGTCATTGAATAAAACCAAAACTGCAGTTCGGTTGAAATAAAACCCCATATTTTGATCAGGAAATAGTCAAGTTGATTTGTATCTTAGTTATGCAAACTGCTGATTCCACTCCTACCCTTGGTTACCTTGAAAAAACAAGGTTATTTTCCAAATCTAAATAAAACTGCAAATCTGCAAATTATTATTATTAACCATAAACAAGCTTTCTTAATAAAACAAGTTTCTTTTTTTTACTTTCAGATCTCTTGCTATCAATGATGTTATCCACAACCTCCTAAACACTTTAACGACTGTTGTATTCTAATGAACAAATTCTAAACGATTTTTGCATATTCTAAGTATATTTAAACAGAAATCCATCGAACACTCAAAATGTATAACATATAATCATGTACTTCTTATTCCCAAAATATGCATGTATGTTGATAAGGCGATTAATTTATACAAAGTGGTTTTAAAGTTATGATACAATACCGTAGCTATTACGTTTATTTAGGTAAATATGCAATGTGATTGCAAGCGAATTCAAATTTCTATTATGACCATAAGTATAGAGAAAATAATTTGAATGAAGTTGAGTTGTAGCTGTTTAACAATCTATATTATCTGAAACATAAAAATGATAGCATTCCAATTGTTATCTCTGCATTTGTACATCAAAATACAGCTATATTTGAAATAGCTTTGCAAAACTATAATATATAAATAAATTTTACTAGATTCTTATGTTGCTTAAAGTCACCCAGAATATTTAGGCAAATTTTCTACGCAAAATTGCAATATGTAGATTTCTCTCACTTCAATTGCGGACAATATTATTGAACTTTTTTAGATAGTAGACATGATAAGATTATTATAAAATTATTTTATATATTATTGGAACTTTATTTTAGATTCATTTGTAAAGCAAGTAAATTATAAAATAAATGAAATAAACGTTTAATCAAAATGTTGTGTTTTAATGGCAAAGAAAGGCCGCAAGTGCATATAGTAAACGTAAGGAAAAGTATACAAACATGTAGACGAGGCTAACTAGAAGAGGACGCTTTCTTTCTTCCCTGCTGGAATACACCAAAATCAATGTACAGCTCGTATAACTCAGTACTCATAAGATGCTGAAACTTTATTTTAACACAATAATGAGTTCTTGCATAACCGTTTACATTTCCCTCGGAATACTGTGCAATGTTTAATCTGTTTTCGTCTTTATCTAGGATTTTCCATTATCTTACACTCTAAATTAGTCATTACCTGGTAATATAGTGCAATAGGTGCCAACTCCAAGTGGTAACAAATCATCAAAATTTTGTTAAAATAAAAGCAAAAAATAGTCATTTCAAAATTGTAAACGGTCAAAAAATCGTCAGTAAACAAAAGTAATATTGGAAAAAAATTTGGAGTAACAAAAGAGGAAAGTTACGCACAGTCAACTCTGAGTTGGAAGAATTGTATTTGATGATATAAGACGATGAACGATGCTGCTGTTCTTCGGAAAGATATTAAATTCGATCACATATATTGACGATAAGAAAAAGTAGCCAATTTTAAATACAGAGTTATAAATTTTTCGTTTTCAAGTAAAGTTAAATAAAACACACATAAAGCTATGATTTCGATGAAACTTTGATTTCATTATAATGCTTGGACTTTGCCATTGTGTACGAAATACAATGACATTAAATTAACCGTCTCTGTGGTGGTTGCAGCAGTGGATCTTTTTATGTAGTTTTCGAAAAGAATACAGCCCAATGACATCTCCAGACAGTCACTTTTTTTGGATGCAATGCCTTTCCATAATCACTTCTACGTTCTAAGAGTCCCATATACGGCAATTTTACTTGTTGAACTTCATCGTTGATGAAAATTTTTTTCGATTGAAAGCCCACGTTTAAATCACCACTTTTGGAGTAAGTTTTAATTATTTTTACGCGTTCTTCGGTTGTTAAACGATCAACCTTTCATTAAATAAATACCACTTCAGATGACAGGTATTTAACAGCTGGCATCCTTGTTAAACTGGCGGCTTTGAAACCACTAAACGGAAACCCCTATAAAAGTAAAAGAATCTCAGGTAGTTGTAAAGAAATGTTAATGTGTCAATACCAAAAAACGAAAATTGTACACAAAGTGAACACATTTTTAAACAACAAGCTTAAATTTGTTGACTACTGAAAGTGATTTCGTGGCATTTATAACACTTTAATTTTACCTTGAAAATCTGTGAAACTACATTCTGAAATTGGATTTTAACAATACTTACGGACAGATTATTTGCTAGTAAAGTTAGACATATACATTATTAGAGATATACAATTTTCAAGGACATTTTTGAGTCAAAGAGTTATAATTATAACAGTTTTGAGCGACACCGAGATGCTACTAATGGAGATCTAATTCATGGTAATCTTTTGTTTACACTCTTTTATAGATTTTATAAAAACTTTTTTTTTTTTAATATCAACTGATTTGTTGAAATCTGATTTACAAATTTAAAGCATTACCAGTAAATAGTGAACTTACTCACTAAATTAGAAAATAGTACGGTTTTTGAAATAAAATATCATGTTTTTTAGTAAAAGTTGACTGTTTTTCTTATTTATTCTGTTATTCAATATTACTTGACAAAATCTCACCGAAATCTAAAATTTTTGGAGAAAAATTACAGTAAATTTGTAAGAAAAAAAGCAATGAATATTGTTTGCTTTGCAAATTGATGTTATCGGAAATAAAACAAATTGATTTTAGTGGTTTTTCCTTTCATAAAGGCGTCACCTTTATTATTCCAATATTACCTTGTTCCAGCACAGAGGTTTATATCTGACGATACATATGTTTAGGACCAAACCCGAATAGCAAGTCCTGACGATACGTTTCTGACCAAATTCGTATAGCAAGCGCTGACGATACGTTTGTTTAGGACCAAACCCGAATAGCAAGTGAAGTTTAATATATTTTTTAACAAGATGGAGCGAGGTGGCTTCTATCAGTGAAAACTCAGACAATGTTCAAACCGATTCGAACATTACGAAAGCGGTTGCCAAACCATTGAAAATGGTTTGATCGTAAGGGGAAACCCAAACGTTTAGAGCTAAATAAATATATTAATAATCATTTCTTTAATAGTAGTAGTAGACATTGCCAAATTGCAAATATTTTTAAGTATCTGGTTGGAGTAACAGTTAATTCAATAACCACCCACAATAATGAAGCGTTTCGGAGCCCGTAACAACTTCATTTTCAGATCCCTTTGTGACTGAATCGATGCTATTGGTACATCAGTACCAATGACCAGTGACCATCTATGGTCACAGAAAAAACGACTTAAGTGCATTAAGGACAAAATCAAGTTTATTCGTTATCACAGTTGTCCTTATTTCGACACATATTTGTATTCAATCCCCAGCCCAAAACTCGGCTTTGTTCACAAGTCTAGCAATTTTTCAAAAAGTTGATTTCTTAAAAAATTAAATAAAAATGTAAGTGAGATTACGGGTTTTTATTACTATTCTTTATATGCTTAAGACGCATGCTGTTTTCTAAGCACGATTGCAAAATTCTGTGTATTTCAAAAGTAATAGCAATTTGTTGAAAAGCACTTAATATCCCAAAACAATAAGTTGGTAATTAAGTCGTTTTTCCTTGTAAGCAAGAATCTACTTATAAGCCGATTATGCTCATATAAAGTAGATATCACCCGCAAATGTTCAGCTTTTGATTCATTGACCTTTTTCAATGCACCAATCAGCAGAGAGAATGGACGATTGCTTTTCCTCACAAATTCCCTTTTTCCTCAAGGATACTTGCCACAATTGCTATTTTGCTCTACTTTAATATACAAGATAGTCAATTGTCAAAGTGTCAAAATCAGCTGGTAAAATCGTCAAAATAACGAAGCAATATTCAAAGTTGGCACCCATGCTGGCAATAATCTATAACAACTTTTTGCAGTTAAAATTATTCTAATTTTAGACAAACTTTCATATGATTAGTCGGTGGCGAAGTCGAAGTAGATAAAACCGGCCACCATTCCAAGCATCGCAAGCGCAACTTTCATGTAGCATCGCAAGCGAATAGTCTTGAAATTGGCTTCTTCTCATTTAGCACCTAACCCAGTTCTGCGGTTCCTTCCGAATGTTTGTGAAGGCAAATTGAAAAGACGTTTGCTTAAATGATACCACATTATTTTTTTTTTATTGTTTTCTTTATTAGTTTAATAATTTGTTTTGTTGTTGTTTTTTTTTCTTTTGTTGTTGTTATACATATTATTTCCCTTCATGTGTTTTCTGTTTTTGTTGATTTGTTATTATAATAATTATTTTATTTATTATTAAATTTAATATCATTTTGTTTATTATATAGATTTTTGGTTTTTTTTCTCATTTTTTGTAATATTTCAACTAACAAGTTAATATTTATATATATATATAATTTTTTATTTCATACTTTTTTTTTTATTTTGGTTTTAATTAATATTAATTAATCATTATCCGACTGTGTGAATATAATTGAAGATTTATTTGGTTTGCGATGTGTTCTAGTATTTTTTTTTTCATTTTTTTTTTGTAAATGACAAAAATTAAACGAAACAAATAAGTATATTTGTTTTATTATAAAATGCAATAACATGGAGTTTCATTTATAATGTCGTTAGTTTACGAATTTCTTTTTGTGGTTTTATTAAAAGTGTTGTTGGAAAATTTTCAATAAATTAGAGTCTGGCGGGGGTCGGTCGCCATTTTGTTCTACTTTCGCTCAAGTGTTTCAATTGCTTTCATGTTTCGTGGTGAAGGTGAAAAAGTGAATGTGTATTTTTGTGAATTTCTTGACTTGGTAATTTTGGATGGTGGAAACGATTTGATTTTAGGTCAATGGTTATTCGGTTTTGCGTGTGTTGCTGTGTATATGTGGTTTTATATCATTTCTTATGTTTCAATACTTAACAAACAATGCAAATAACATTTTATTATTTTTAGTTGTTATTATTATTTTTTATAATTTAGTTCATTTTCCGTTGCAGTTTATGGTTTTTCGTTTTTTGTTAATTTTTTCTTTAGTTCCATTACGATTTTTGTGTTATTTAAAAACAATATAACTTTATATGCTTATTTTTCGAGTTTAGTTTTGTTAAATTTTTATTACCCACTTAAATATATATAAATTTGTCTTTAATGTAAATAGTTTTTTCTTACTTCTTCTTTGCCTTGTGATATATTTATATGTATATATATATATATAAATATATAAGACATTTATACTATTTGTTATGTATTTTGTGTGTGTTGTTTAATAATTTATTCCTTGTCTATATAGATTTAAATTAACTTTATAAACTGAAATTGTTTTCTTTCTCATCTAATTCTTTAACCAAAACCAGAATTTTACTAAGTTTTGTTTTTTTGCCTAAATAAAATGTGTTTTTGCTTGTTGTCTAAATTTATTTATATTTGTAAGTCTTAAGTAATATACAAAGATATACATATACATATATATTTATAATGAAATAGTATATAAATTTCCATTTGTTGTCCAAAAAACATTAGATAAATTTTACACATTTAGTTAGTAGTTAGAGGAGATAATTTAAAATAAAAAAAATTTAGGTCTTTAACGATTTTCTTTGGGGGGGAGGTTCTTTATTTCCGATTTGTAGTCAAGTAAACTGTGGTATTTGTTGTTTTTTTTAAATATTTTTATATAAATAGACATTCAAGATAAGTAAATATGAAACATTGACCAAATTTCTTTTTATTAATTTCATTATATAATAATATATAGTAGTGTATATGTAATGATATAAAAAACCTTCGATATAAAATAATAAAAAAACTGAAATATATTCGATTAAAAAAAAAAAAAAACAATACAAAAAAAGGACAGAAAAAAAATAAACCGTATTATTAAAATTTTGCTTCTTCGAATAAAACTTTTCATAAATAATGGAATTTTTAAGAGCTGTTCAACTGTGAAAGCGGGCTAATATGGCATAGTTTCGTCATTCGATTTGATCCAAGTTTTAGTAAACTGAACTCTATTATAGAATTATAAACTGTATTGAATGAGTGTGAGGATTGATAATCTGTTATAGAAAAGAAAACCGACCTTTAAGCAAGGACCAACTTCAATATCTTTTTAGGATTTGTACTAAACGAATCCAATGTAAGTGTCGACTCTTTCTCAGCTTGTTTTGGTAATTGCAGGATTCTCTGAAGTTATTTCTAAAGTTACTCTGAATACTTTCGAGCTATTTCCTTTAAAAGCACATCGAAATCATATGTTAGATTTGAAATTAGTTTTTATCGTTTGGTAGAGGAATTACTAAAATGCTGAAGGTTTTATTGATTTTATTTTATTTACTCTATTTATTGTTCTATATAAGAATAATGTCTCCGTTAGAGGAAGATATTTTCCAATCAAGAAAATCGATCGATACGTATGACGATACAAATCTACTTTTTAGAAATGGCTTCTGAAATTCTATAGCAGATTTTGTAGTTTTAGAAATTGTATAAATCGATTAGGATTCCGTGTTATTGTTCCTATTTTCTAAGGGAACTTTTATATTTTAGGAGATTTTGAATCAGAAATGAAACAATATTTTACATTTAAAAAGTTGTTTATTTGCCTTTTGTAAGGAACGGTTATAGTAAATTACAAAGATTGACTGAATCGATTATATATTTTAAAGCAAAACCTATGCATTTTTTATAAACACGAGTGGCTTAGAGGCAAATCATTTTCACTTTTGCAAATTCAATGTAGGTTTGCAAAATTCTTCTTGCAGGGAATCGAGAAAAGTTTCAAATTATATTTTAAATCCTTCTTGCACCCAATAGAAAGAAATATCATTCGATTTTTTCGAAATGTTACTTGATTCAGACAGCAGATGTGCTTCCAAATCACATATCTACCCGAAGAACATTTTACAGATTTTGTTTTTACAAATTCTACGTGATAAAACTAAGAAAAGTGAACTGTGAGTAATGAGTCATATCATTACATCCTTATTGTGCTGATATTATATCCATTGGCAAAAAAGAATTGCATAGCCGTAAGTTAATATTGGAATTTGTAAATAACGGAAATTCTCTACTATTCCAATACTACGATTTTGAGTAGCATTTACATAAATCATCTGTTTTGTTGATATTTGTTGCCTTAGCTACGAATAATTAATATTTTTGATTTTTAGAACAATATTTATTAATAAAAGAATTTACAAATGTGTTTTTCGTTATCTCTCTGGGAATGACAACTCAACTTTTAATACATCTGATTTTATTTTATAATGGATTTTAACATTTTATTCCCTTAATCGAGAAAATAAGCCAATGTTTGACTTTTATTTATTGTATTTTTAAAATGAAAATTAATCTTAAGTTTTAAAATAAAAATCGATCATGATTTTGATTTTTGAGTTTTAAAAGTAAAAATCACATTTATTTTTAGCTTTTATTATGAAACTCAAAAATAATTACTATAATTAATTTTCAAAATAAAAGTAAAAACTAACTATTATATAACTGATTTAGGCAAATAATGGACAAAAATATAAGTTTTTGTGAAGTCCATTGAAAAGCGAAGATTTTCATATATTTCATATATATGCGGAACGTTTGTTCCCAGTGATTTGTTAGCTAAAAATCTATAATTGCTATTGGCGATCCCTCTTTCAATATGTATACCTTAAAGCAATGCCAATACACACGAGACAATATATATACATATATGTATATACCTTACATCATATATATATACATATACGTATATGAAAATCATTATATAATTCAAGCTTTCAGAAACCTTAAAGAACCTACGAAACAAATTCTCATCCGTACTGCGTATGGAATATTAAAGAGCTTCCTGCATTTTTGGATTCACTACAGAGGCCTACTGTTTAATGACATTTGTGAAGAACGGCAGTTTGACCAGCTTATACTAAATTTATCATTATCCCATTAACTGATTGTAGTGGTCTTTTGGATATCCATATGGCCGCCGCTAAAATAAACATAGACGATTGTATCGAGACTGAAAGCCCATGATTACATGCATGATAATTGGTTGTACTAATCTTCATGTCATGGGCGGCTACAGAAATTTTAACATCACACATTTTATTTATTTTTTTCAGAAATTTAAAAAAATTAGCAATTAAGTATGAGTAATATTATTTAATTAATACATACGCATATGATAAGCATATATGTATATCATAAATATTAGAACAATATAATACCTGCGAGAATTTTTTTCATTTCTACGTAAAAACTTTCATATATTATATATAGTGATCCATGAACTAAGAGTAGTATTATTTCTGATGTTAGAAATTTCAACAGAAATTTTCTCTAAGAAAACTAATCTTTAAAGTATGAGCAATATTGCTAACTTAAAGCAGTATCAAAACGCATTAGCGAAATCTATATGTTGTGCACTTTTTCATTTAATACCGTTCGCATGTAAGTTTTATCTATTCAAAAAGTACAAACTTCTAAAACTAATTCATTGATAATGGCAAATATAATCTGTGAAGAACGTTATTATATCATATGTTATTACTAAAGTATTTTTACTAAAATTTATCAAAAAAAGATCCCATTTTATGGGAAAATAATGAATAGTGTTGTTAAAACAACACATCCCTTATTGAAGTTCGCAAACGCACATCAAATTTTAAGAAGTTTAGTTTTTGAAAATGTTCCTTTTGCTCAGGAAAAATATTTACAAAACCCTACAACTTAATTTTCGCATTAAAGTAAAAGAAAGAGTTTTTTTTTTGAAAATTGTCCCTTTGCTAAGGAAAAATACTTACGAAACCTTAATTAGCGATGGATTCAAAATAAACGAAAAATGGGTTAAATCGGATATAAATCCAATTTATCTTAATTTTCACATTAAGGTAAAAGAGCGGGTATTTGACAAATTTCTTTTTGCTGAGGAAAAATACTGATAAAGCCTGAATTAGCGATTGATATTAATTGGGCGAAACATGGGCTAAATCGGTTATAAATCCACCCATTCACTACAGGTTATCAGTTCAATTCGCAGCTAATCCTCACACGGGTTATGTATCCATTGTGTGTGTATCCGTTTTATTTCCCTAATATGGCACGTGCGAGTAAGTTATGAAACAATCTTACGTGAAACAAATCTTTAATATTTTATGTCTTATTATGTAATACAAAATGCAAAATGTTCTACTCTACTTACTACTCTCTAAATGGCTGAAAATACAGCATTATTCTCTGAGCATCATATGAAGGATTATAGAATAATATGCTTGATTTTGCCATATTCCCTATTTTTTGATGTTAAACAAAATGGAAATTCGTCCAATCAAATCGTAAGAAATCACCAATGTGTGAATAATATTATACCTTCAAAAGGCCACTCCACATTTATAACCTCAAAACACTGTTATGAAATAAGCTAATGCTAACAATAAAAGGTTGTGTAAGCAGAAATACCCTTTGCTTCCCATAAATGTAATATAGAGGAACTTTTCACATTCAGTGAGCGTATAAGCGTACAATTTTTAATCATCAGGATATTTTATGAAGTAACATATCGTATGTTGTGCTCCGTGCCTTAATTAGGCGGTCTTACACATTTAATTCATATTACAAAATGTAAACATATTACTATATACGTATATATGTATATATATACATATACATATATATTTACACACATACATATATATATACGTAGTGTTTATGCGTTACATTCAATGAAGTATTGTTTATCTGCATAGAAAATCCTGATGTATAACATTATGCATACCATTCAGTTTAATATTACTCATATTTTCAGATTCTTGCGGGATACTCAAAATATATGTTAAATGTTATCTAATACATTCGAATTTAAAGGAGCTTGTGTGCCATTAGTTATCAATATATAATACGAGAAACAGGTATTTAAAAATTTTCTAAAAAAAATTTCAAAGTTAGTCCTCTTAAACAGCAGAAGAAACCCGTTGTGAAATTTCAATAAATTTATTTTCACAGAATCATAATTTATCATTCTATTATGCCAATATTGAGTATTCACTAATACCATTCAAAATGCCTATTTACTCATATATATTTATACCATTTGTTAAAAAAATAATCCGCTTTTATTATTTTACTTTCTAATTCCTAACACAAAAAAAAAACATTCAATTTACAATTTTGGAATTGGGATAAAGTATTACTTGTACAAAGTGTTATCAGCATATGGATAACTAAGAATATTTTAAACGTTATAGAGGCGTAAAATTCTAAAGCTTAGTTAATACTAATTTCTATGTATTAGTTTTGTATTTAAAAAAAATTGTTGGAAATTTAACCGTAGAAGAAAATTAGAGAAATTGTTAAATTCTTTATTAAATGGATTGAAATTTGTCACTTAAAACAAATATAAAGACAGCTCAGAACATATTTGCAGAAACGCAGAAATAATTGTCATATTTAAGTGTCAAGTAAAGTGTCAAAGACGTATATTACCCAAATATGATCAATTTAAATTTTTTTCTTCAACATTTCTGTCAAAAAAACGTTATTTAACGTTTTTACGCATTGGATCTCCAAAACCAGCCTTAGACCTATCTATTAAGCTATTAAGACGAAACGATTATCTTTCTTCATTTGAATTTAAAAAATTAAATTTAAGAAATAATCACGTTCCCAAAATTGCCATAAATTATAGCAGCAGACCGTGCTTATGAATTTTTAGTATTAGCAGAGTTGTTGAAATATTTTGTTTGAAGATGCAGACATTTGAAATTTTGAGAAAACTGTAGCAAATATCTATTTTTGGTAATGAAATTAAATAAAACAAAGTGATCGTTCCCTCCATAAAACAAAAAACAGTTGTTGTATTTTGTAATTTAATTGTTTTTTTTTTCGTGGTTATTGTTTGCAATCAAGCAAAAATATTTCTGTTTATTATATTAATGTTATTATCAATTTATAATTATCAATAATTAATATATATAATTATAATTACGTTTATTGTTTAAGTTTAGCATAAAGTTTTACTAACAATTTTTTGTTTTCTACAAATTTCTTCTTCAATATTGTTACGGTTTTGAAAAGTAAATAAAATAAAATAAGAACATAAACAAAAATAAGAAAAAAGTGAAGCAAAACAAGATGAAATATTAAAGCAGTATACAAACAATAGTTATATTAATTATTACATAGGAATTGTAATAAAATTAAAATTAATTGTTAATAATTTGACATGAAATATGTAAGTTTTAATTAACAAAATGAATACAAAAATTGGAGAGCGTAAATATTATTAAAATAGGGATGTATATATGAATATAGTAAAAAATTAGGAAAAGTAACAAAAATCATAAGAAGGACGTTATTTTCGAAAATAGACGATAACATACAAGAATGAAAGAGTGCGAAAATTAGCAAGTAATATAAAATAAAAGTAATCATTAATCAAATAAGTAATAACATTTGATGAAAATTAAGATAACTATCAATTTGTAAAATAGAAAATAAAACTTTACTTTTTAAAAACTGAACAAAAATTAAAATTGAAGAAATATATTTATTTCAAATATTTTTTTTTAAAAGTAAAATTATTTAAAATTTCGTAGAAAAATAAACAAAAGTAAAAATATATAAAAATAAACGAAATATTAATTAAAAACTAACTAAAATTGAATGTAAATATATAAAAAATTATAAAGAGATGAAAATTGCGAAAACTAATGTTTAAAGTAAAACAATAACTGGAAAAAAATTAAAAGTTCCAATGAATTTTACTGGCATCTTATTGAGAAATGTTTGCAATTTATTATTATAATTATACTTTATTGATATATTGAAATTTCGAAATTTGTAAATATTAAAAATAAATACTAATAAATAAACACAAACATTTCACAATGAACCTTAATAAAAATAAACAGTTTGGAAGCAATCTGCTAAAAGAAGAAAGTAACATTCGAATTTAACAATATTTTAATTTCCAATATTAAATTTAACTAAATTCTTTAGAATTTAAAAATTTATATATAATTCTAAATAAAAAGTCTTTCGTTATGCTTTATATAATTTTTTATTTTATTTTATTAATTTAAATTTACAAAAAAATATTGGAATGTAAAAATCATACGATCAACTCAATTGAAATATAAATTAAAATTTAAATTAAAATTCTATTAAGTTTTACAATTTTTTTTTAATTTTTCGTCTTTTTTGTTATAATAATTTTCGTAATGATTTTGTTTTATAATTAATTTATAAATTTAAAGTGTTTTATACATTACGGGCTTTTCTATATTTGTCATTTATAATAAAATTTTTTTCATTTATTTAAAATGTAAACAACATTTTCTGTATCAATTTCTTATTTCATCTGTTTATACACCATAAATTCAAATGCAAGTTTTTTTTGGATTTTTTATTTTTGTAATTTATTTTGAAATATATTTTCATTTTAGTTTTGTTTTTTTTTTTTTTTTTATTATAGTTAATAATAATTTATCATATTTATATATAAATAAACAATAAAACATATTACATATACCAATATATTCTGTTTGATAGGGGTCGATCGAGGGGAAGGGGAATTCTAAAAAATATGTAGTTTGATTGGAGGATGTTTGATGGTTGCTGGGATTGAATTGATTTTCCATAATCGTTTTGTATTAAAATTTTGTTATGCTGTTTGATAACAATTGAGTTTTAACGTGGTTTGTTAATGATTTCCCTATAATTTTTTGCTGTATTTATATAAACTTGTTATGGCTTTTCGGGGGAGATGGGTTTCGGCATGGTAGTTAATTTGTTAATTAATTTTTTTTTTGTATTTCACATTTGTGTAAGAAACAAAAAGGCTTACTTGTTACTTATTTTGTTTACTGTTTGTGATATCCCTTTGTTCAAGTAGTTGTTGTTGTAGTTGCTGGTATTTTTGAGGCTTATATGGTAAGTTTTCATTTGATTTATAATTACAAAAACCGAATAAAATTAAATGTTAAATATTAAAAAAGAACAGTTAAATATTTACCTTTTCTATATTACATTAAAGGTATACAAAAAGGGCCTGCCATAATAGATAGCTCAGATAACTGATAAACTTTTGAAATTTTTTCCTTTGTAAACATTGAAAATTTTCTTATAATACTTTTTTACCTCATGTACTAGAATAAGGTAAAAAAGGCCTGATCTCATTGATAGCCCAACATAACACGTTTCAAACTTTTCAAAGTCCTTTACATTACACGCAATACAGAAATTTGTCGTTTCAGGTGATATTACACAGTTTAGAACATATAAATTTATACATTAAAATCCACAAAGTTTAAATCAGAGTTATTGATTGTGGGTGTGTATGTGTTGGTTTACAATGGACATGGTGAGGGGAAAAAAGAAAAAGAAACGAAACAGTAGAAGAATGGGAAAGAAATACAAATCAAAGATTGGCTTAGAACTTAGAAAAAACTACGATATAAGCTCTTAATTACTTTAAATCATCGGTGTCTTCAATTAAATCGGCGTATTCCTCCCAATCGTTGTTTGTCGTACGCGTGCGCAAATTTGATATTGTCGGTAATTCGTCGTCATTGTCATGTTGTTGGTTTTGGTGGAGATGCTGTTGGCTGCTGCTTCGCAGTTCTCTATTGCTATGGATGCCATCATCAACAACTTCATAGTCCTTAAGTTCAGCTTCTAGATCTTTTTCCCATTGTTCCTCTGTGTGTTGTAGAGAGCAATAAACAACAACAACAAAAAGTGAAAGAAAATGCACAGGATTAGTAACTGATTTTAGGATAGTTTAGTTTCTATACGTGATATAATAAATATTGTTATGAGTAAATATAAAAAAATTATTTGTTTTATATGTTAAATATCAGTAAAAGCATGGACATTTATCGAGGTTTATTTTGTTATTTGGATTAATTGTTAGTAAACAAAAGGAAAGTAGCAAAGATGTGATTAAGTAATGTGACCAATTACATGTTATCATTATCAGTTGTTCACTTTAGGGCAAATCGATATATTTTTATTACTAACGAGAAGGATGATGGAATACCAACTTTTGAGAAAATCGGGTTTTCAGCCTGCTCATTTCAAAAAACAAAAAATTGGTTCGTAGGCTTAACGGACTTAAAAAACGTCTGCAACTGGTTTGATTGTGTCGAGAAAACGGTTGCAATCGGTTATTCTCAATGGTTTTATGGGCAAAAAACCATCCTGCTATTGAGACGATAATTTTTGAGACAAACTATATAAATTTGATCCTAATTATCGCATCCGCAAACGAGTAGGGTAGGGCATACGAAAAAAATACGCTCCGTATATGCCGTTTGGATTGCGGTATCATATCCAATTCCACAATCCAACCGCAATAGCTACCAATTTTTTAGACAAAAGGTTAAGTTTCAGTTTGCAATGAAAACGTAAATGTAAAGATTGAAAAAGAAAAATTTGAGTACGAATAAATTAACGTTAGATTATCACTATTTTGGCTTTAGACGGCTTCAGGATATGAGGAAATGCTTTGGTCCCACATGTCAACGTACAAGATCTCTGGCTGTGTCGCGAACAAATTAAAATTTATCCGAATCAGAAAAAAACTTTGCCGCAACTGTCGACATTGCGCGTAGAATAGATTGATCAAAAGTTTATGATTTTACGAGGTGTAGATTAGTTTGGAGATATTGTTATTAAAAAAAAAATTCAAAATTTTTGGCTTTCGCCATCTAATGTCATGTTATAGCAGCCATAGCATTTCCAGATAACAGGAAGAACATAATTTTTGAATTTGTGAGAAAGAATAATACATAAAATGTGCATTTATTAATTCCAGCGCAAAAAATACTAACACCCATGTGTTAACTTTATTTCTCACAAAAAAAAAAAAAAAAAAAAAAAAAAAAAAAAAAAAAAAAAAAAAAAACAACAACAAAGATAAAATACGATATATAATTGGAAAAAGGTAATCTGTAACTACACACAAATTTGCATTCGATTTTTTGATTTTATATTTGCATCACCCTGGAAGAACACCTTATTTGAATTAAAAGTTACCGTCTGATATTTACTACTCATAGCAAGTCCAAAATGTGTTTTGGTGTGTTACTGTGAAAGAAAAATTCTTATAACGTTGTTAGTTATCGATAGACGTTGAGAAATAATAGTAATCTCAAAACAGTTGGAGATGATTGTGACACATTGGAGAATATTGGTTGCGTAAAATTGTTACTGAAATCATATTAAATTCATATTGACGATTATCACAATCATCATAAATTTTCGGGCACTTTGACAGTGTCAAGTAAGCCCAAGTTATAGCCCCGCATCATTCGAAATATCAAATTGCAAAAGTTAAGGAAAATATCAATTCTTTTGTTTTACATGTATCGTTAGTTTTTCAAATAGTGTGCTTTTGGAGAGGAAGAAGCAAATTCATTTTTTACAATTTACATTTTTAGATTTCGTAATGTAATGTAATGAAATTTGGTGTTATTGGTATTTTCTACGGCTTATTCCGAGTTATTCTGTTATTTAAACTAAACGTCATATTTTAAAGGGTGTCCCAACAAGAACGCAAGATTTACATTTGGCGCCATTCGAATTGTCATTGTTTGACATTTGAACAATTGTTATTGTTTGCGAGTAGAAGGTACGAGGTTAGTAAAAATGGAGCGCTACACTAATGAACAACGCATCCTCATTGTGAAATTGTTTTACCAAAATGGTGAAAGTTTTGCGGCTATAATTTGGGGTCACAATAATGCTCCAAAAGAGTCAACTGTAAAGAGATTAATGGATAAATTTGCCAAAATTGGGTCTGTTAGTGATGTAAAGACAACAACGCGCCTTCGACCGAAAATGTCGCACCATCCAACTCAATTCGACACCGAGCTCAGCAAATTGGTGTCTCCAAATCCACTATGACGAAAGATTTGTGTCTTTATGCGTACAAAGTTCAATTAATTCAGGAACTGAAGCCAGCTGACCATGGACCGCGGAGGGAGTTCGTTAATTGGGTATTGGAGAGACAACATGAAAATGCTGATTTTGTCGATAAAATCATCTTCAGTGACGAGGCACATTTCCATCTTGATGTCTTCGTCAATAGGCAGAATTGTTGCACTTGGGGTGGAAAATCCTCGAGTGATTCATGAGAAGCAAATTCATCCTCGACGTGTCACTGTGTGGTGTGGATTTTTGGCTGGAGGAATCATTAGACCTTTTTTTATGAAAATGAGGCATATCCAGCGCAAACAGTCAATGGTGTTTGGTACCGTTAAATGATAACCAGTTTTTTTCGTGCCTAGAATTGAAGAAATGTATGCGAAAAGCACGCGGTTTCAACAAGACGGCGCTATATGACAGCCAGAGAAACAATTCAATTGCTGCATCAGTCATTTAAATCTTGCGTTCTTGTTGGGACACCCTTTATAAATAAAGATTTTCTTTAAAACCAAAACAGATATCTCAGAAAAACTGTGCTTATATAACATTAAATATACGAGTACATGCTAAAAATCTTTAAAAATGTGAATTTGGAACAATCTCCGAAAAACATTCTTTTTCAGATATTTCCTAAACTACAATCAACAAATAAACTGAACATAAGTTTTAAATCCCAAACTCAAAGTTTATATTGATTTAAATTCCAAAATATTGTCCTTCAGAATAAGTTTCAAACATAGCCCAGGACTACTTTGTAATCTAAGGTCTCGAATACTATGATTTCGTGAGAAACATGAGTACATTTCTGAGAAGACGTTTTTCCAAACCTTTGATATCATCTCCGAAAACGTGAAATATCGTCATTCAAATCTCTCAAAATTATAATTTTTACAACGAATATCCCATAGCAATGAGCTAGCGAGAGATTTCGAAAAAAAATTTTCTGAACACGAAGATCTGTCCAAAATAACATTCAAATTTGTGGCTATCAGTTTCTAAAAACTTGCTATAAAGCAACGAATTATAAGCCGATTAATTTAACAAAAATTACTGATTAGCCGAAAATGTTTGTTTATCAAAAAGGAAGCATCGGTTTCGGTTTGGTGTGAAAATCGGTCTTCGGTTAAGGTCCTCCTACTAATGAAACACCGTAAACAACAGAGATAATGAGCAGGTTTTTTGTTATATAGCATTATTTTACACTCGCATAAAGCCAATTGTAGAACACAACTCAAGTTTACAGGAAACAAATTAAATGTGACACTGTGAAACGCCATTTTGAAAGATTGACAACTTCAATGGCATATTAACATAGGTTCTACTCTTTTAACATGTGCCAAATAAGTGGTCTTAAATGTATGACAATCACAATATGGTATTAAAATATTTTGCAGGAAATTTGATTACAGGTTTTCGAATTCGAATATTACATGACTATTTGTTATCCTGAAAGAAATACTTCCATAATTTCTTTTGAGCGTCTTATAGTATTTTCCTCAGGTTTCGACTTATTCTTGATGAAGCATTAATGGACTTTATATCTTAAAAATTACATATTAAGAGAAACGACAGAGATGGTTACAAAATTCTATTGTACACTTTAACGCTTAAACTCAAATTTAAGACAAAATATTTTTTACTTCTACCTCATGTACTACCTAGCAGAGAGTTGAAAAATTTCACAACTATCAGAGTCAAACTCTTTGGGAATATTTCCTATTGAATCTATACTTTTACCCTCTAAGAAATCTATCCAGTCCATTCCGTAGACCTTTCGAGATGTTCAAGTGATGCCCTTATGATGCCTGAATGAAGTAATGAATGACTGGGGATTAGAAATGTTAGGAATTAAGATGCATAATTATTTATAAGATCATTTGAATACAAGAAATATGTTCTCAAATTAGCATTCATTGACATAATCTAAACACGGTTAATTCAAACTTCTTTCAACATTTAAATTTACTGAAAATTATATTGTAAAATGCGCATAAAAGTGGATACATCGAATTTATTTGTGTAAAAATTACATTTCCACTTTTACATTCATTTACGTTTACATCACTATGAAACTTTTGAAAAGATTTACATTTTGCATGATTTTGTTTAATGTCAGGTTAGCCCAAAGTAAAGAAAGATAAGCCTAACCTAAGGAATCAGCTTATTAAAATTGTTTTGAAAAAAGCATATGGAATGATCATCTAACAGAAATGTAACGTGAACGAAATGTTCCCATCAATTACAAATAGATTCTTTAAATTACGTTCCCGTGATAGTTGTGAACAAAAAATTCAATTGTTTAACAAAAATGTACAATAAAAAGAGCAAAAAAGTTCCTTGCAAAAAACAAAAGCTATGAAAATTGATTGGTTATCAGCTTACTAAAATTGTTTTGAAAAAAGCATATGGAATGATCACCCAACAGAAATGTAACGTAAACGGAATGTTCCCATCTATTACAAATAGATTTTTTATATTACGTTCCCGTGATATTTGTGAACAAAAAATTTGATTATTTAACAAAAATGCACAATAAAAAGAGCAAAAAAAAGTTCCTTACAAGAAAAAAGCTACGAAAATTGATTGGTTATATACAATCTTCCAATCAGATAAAGTTTTTATAAGTTAAATCAAAATTAATCAAAATATCAGTGTGCAAAGTTCGGTAATATAAAAGTAATTTCCAAAAATTCATTTTTTAACAAAATTTTCATTATTTAGTTATTTTCAGGAAGAGATTTTTAAAAGGCCAATATCACTCTAAGCTGAAGAGCGAAATATTTGCCAAAGTTTCTTGGGGTAGAAAAAAACCAAGTCAGAAAAGAGACTTTATCGATTTAATTAATTAACTTGTCGCTTCATATTTCAAATCGTAACTAACATAACTCGAAAACATATTCGATATTTCCATTTACTTTCAAGACGAAACTTAAGAAACATTTTAAGAAATTATTATTATTATTAATACTAAAGTTTTTTCGAAATTAAATAAGGAATTTGTAAATAAGATGCCTTCAGTTTTTTTATAACTACGTCATACTTTTTAAACTACTATTAATTATTAAACAATCCATTTTTATGTAGTATAAAAATATTACAATTTATTTGTAAACAATAGAACGAATTATGGGTACGTTCTAATAGAGCACATTATAAGGAAACCGAAATTCCAAATTATGGTGCTTCAAAGTTTTGATTAGAAAGTGCTTTTTACCAGAAGAGCTTATGTTTTGCGGTATCATTTTGATTTCATTTTAAAAGTTTGATTATGTTCTCTTAAAATGAATAAAAAACAATATCCTGCGAAACAAGGTTATCTTAAACTGAAAAACACCCTTTAAAAATTAATATCTTAAAAAGAATTCTTATATTACATATAAATCCATTTTTTATTAATAATAATAAGTTCCAATTTCAGAATTCAGTCTATGCAGCTCCAGAGAAAATTCCATTTACAATAAAAAAAGCAGCAAGGACCATATGCTTACGTACAGTTAGAGCCTTAGAATTGTCTGTTCCTTTTTGAGAATCACCAGGAAGACAATGCATTGAAATTGGCAAAGGGTTAGATTAAATGTTTCCTAGATTTAATGTGTAATGCTTTTCACAAAGCTAAGGCTTTTCTGTCTTAAATATTTATATGTTCTCGCAGTCCTTTCTCAAAAAATTTCATAAACCACCATCAAATTGGGCAATATTTTTAATATGAAACGTTCTATAAATACATTGCAGACATCATATAAATTTATTCTTAAGAAAAATTTTCTTTCTTTTACGAAAAATATTTAAAAATTCAACTAAAAATGGAAGTTAGTTTGCAACTGTATGTCATAACTATGTTGCGAAAGAGATTACTCTAGAGGTTGTTTATATTTCCCTTCTATACATCCTTTGAGTCATTTTTAAAGATTATATCAAATGAAGTAAGTATACATAAACACTGTTAATACAATCTAAATCTTTTATCGTATATTATTTCATTGTGATTTATTATTCAGTATTATAAGTGTGAAACAGGATAGTGATTAAAATGGGCTGAATAACATACGGGTATGGGAGACAAAAGTGATATTGTTTTCATTTTTTAACCTCAATTTAAATCTTCTCATATGTACCTATAGTTTGAAGTTTATTTCCATCCCCTAACCTTCATTTTAATAATACTTATTTACGTTGCCGGATTTGGAAAAAGTACAAGATCATCTTTCGATACTTCAGAAGATATCTGAAAGCATTCACTATATGTTTGTAGAAGATTTTGTTAAGGAAATTTGCCTTTCTGATACAATTTAATGATCTTATTTAAAACATTAACTAAAAGTGCCTATTGAAATTGAAGGCAAAGGATTCTTGACTTCTACACAAAAAAAAAGGTAAACAGAATGAATTAAATAAATTCCCTTGCCTCCCATGTATGAGAAAAGGAAGACTGCGACTTCGACAACGTCTTGGGGAATTTAAAACGCTATACATTTTATAGAACAGTTGCAGGGCCTTTTAAATTTTGATCACATAGATCACTTAAATAAGATCACTCTCCTAGTGAAATCACATGGTGAAAATATCTTCTGCATTCAAATTTCAGCAAAACATTGTTTACTCGTATACTAATTAGCGCAGTAACCATCACATCTACTGCTACAGTAGTTGTTCCTGTTTGACTGAAACACTTATGATTTCAACATTGGCTTGTCAGTTTGACAACCATGCAGCACTATTTTTGTAGTGCGGCAAAGTAGTTTCAGAAAAGCTTTTTCGGATACATTTCTCAAAAATAGTTTATTTTCTTATACAATTATACAGTGAAAATTAAAAAGTAGATTGAGCATAATAAATTACCATCACATGTCTAACTGGATAATGTAATACAATAAGTAATAATAAATTTAGAGTCAATATCAGGTTATTTAATTTAATAACGTTATATTGAAAACTCATGCCGCAAAATGTGTGTACTACTAGAAAAATTTGTGTGCTAGCTTTCCAAGGAGAAGAAAGAAAATATTTGATTACTTTTAACCATAATTTTCCCTAAAGTAGCGTTATTAATTTATACTTTGAAGTAGCATATAATTACATTATTGGAAGCAATATGCTGCAAGTATATTGCTAACTTGTGTAGTATATGTATATAAGTGAAAAATCTCTAACTATTTTTGGGAAAAAAAAAATAAAATTACGTTCTTTAAGAGAGATCGTTTCATATGCTAAAAACATTGGCCAGCTTAAGATATTGTTTCACAAGGACAATACTTTTCTTTAATGCTTTTAATTTACAATGCGCCATCCTGGTGGTTATGGATATCGTCACAAACAGGGTATCCTCTGTTTATAAGGCACAAAAAAACTAAATTTTGGGAGCATAAAAATCTAATTGTTGTAGCTCTCTTATAATGCGTTGTAGTAAAATGTATACACCAAAATTCGTCAAACGATCAGCCCCATTCCGACCAACTTTACGCAACTACCTATAATCTATATTTTGCGATTGCTAAATGAGCAAAAAATCAAGAAAAAAAATCTTGCAGAATTTAGAATAAAATATTTGTTTGGTTTGAAAAAAATACAGAAAGATACCAGAGATTTCTTTCGAAATCAAGAAATGTAATTTTCCAATATTCTTTTCAGTTAGTGATATTTAGTTAAGTGATAGCAATATTTAGTTAAGATTCGAAACGAATTACAAATTGAAGTAAGTATCTCCTTTGGTATAGTTATCAACTTGCCTTGAAAAAAACAAAAACGCGGATTTCGCCATATTTCTGAAAATTCATTTTTATAATCTAATATGAAAAATTTTTATTTTATCATTTTGCCACAAATTTGTATAATTTAAAATTTAACGTTATAAAATGGTTTTCATTCTTCCTTTCAATGCAAAAGTTATAGGGGGCGAAACGAATTACAAATTTAAGTAAGTATCTCCTTTTGGTATAGTTGTCAACTTGCCTTGAAAAAAACTCGGATTTCGTCATATTTAATTTAATTTAATATTTAACGTTATAAAATGGTTTTCAATCTTCCTTTTGGTTAATTAAAGCAAACCGTAATTGATCACATTAAATTGATTATAACTAATATGAAATAAAATGAATGATAAAAAAGCAAGTAAGGAAATATTTAATATGTGTATGTACACACACATACATTTTCACAAATAGCATAGAGATTCGTTTCTATGTGCGTCTACATACACATACGTGTGACATAACTTAGAAAGAGAGAGAGAGAGAGAGTGGGTGTGTTGGTTTACTGTGTACGTGTGTTAAACTTTCAAAAGTTTACCCAAAATAGTGTGTAAATTACATGATCGATTTAGTGCTTTTAGGCCAGACACCATTAGTTTGTTCGAATTAGTACGTGACAATCCCACACATATTGAATCAACTTCATAAAAATTACCTTGAAATGAGAACGAATTTCACACATACATACATATAGGCATTAAGAAAACAACTAAAACTATAGTTAAAATGAAAACAAGTTTTTGACTTAGGTGGTTCTTTTTTCTATTTTTTGTTTTTGGGCTTTGGATATCTTTAATCAGTCGTCGGTTGGAAATGAATTTAAACAAAAGCTGTGACACACAATACTTTTGGGCAAACGTATGGTAACTGAAATATAATCTGGGTGGGGAACGAGCATATCGTTGAGGAGGAGGGGAGAAGCAGGTTGGTGGAAAGAAACAAACAAAACAAAAAATTAACAAAAAATTATTATTAAATTAAAAAAAAATAACAAGAAACAATTGTAGTTGTAACAATAAACCTAAATTCTGTATGTTTAATGCATTCCTTGCTTGCCTTATGATTCAGTTTCGGAAAATGTTATATACAAAAAATAGAACACAAAACAAAAACATAAATAAAGGTATTCAACATTTGTATACAGGCGTTTCTAAAAACCCATAAAAATTTAAACATTTAAATAACTTGGTAGTAACACAAATAATGCAATTGAATGAATTATAATGGGATAAATAATGTTCATTGTTAAAAAGCATTCTCAGCTACTTAACATTTACAAAAAAATAAAATCATTTAATCAATGAAATTATATAAATTTTTTAAAATTAATAAATATTAAATTAATACATTATATTACTACAGTAATTTTTGTATACATATTTCTTTATATAAACAGTGCATTCCAAAAAAAAAAATTTAATGTAAAAAAAATATAAACATTAAATACATATAAACAAAATATTATTTAAAATATATTTTTAATTTGTATACATTTCTCTTTCATGAATTTGTCGGAGAAAGAACAGAGAGAGAAAGAGAGACAAGAGGGGATTATTGAGGTAAGCAGGATTTTCGATTTGTAAGTAAGAAATAATATACTGATATTTTATTTTGTGTGGTGAGTTGGTATATTTAATTTAAATTTAATAATTTGTTCAAACAAAAATTATGAAAAAAATAAAGTTTGCTCCAAATTTGGAAAAAAAATATAATAAGGTAATATTCACTGTTTGGGTCATAAATAAAAAAAAACCTGGTTGATATTATAGTACCTCAAAAGGCATTTGAATACACAAAAATGTATGGTAATTTCTTTTCAATAAAAATTCACCGAGAAAGTTGAATATCCTCAACTTCAAATTTATGTGCAAAGCAAGTGGAAATTTTCGAAATCACCGTCGAATTTGACGTTGAGAGTTATTGTAGCAAGGAAACGTCACTTCGTTCGGCGCAAGTTTTCTTTCATCCAAAGAAATACTCTTTTTGGATTTGAGTCGGCCGAAAGATATTTTTTATATAATGCTATAGGAATTTGCAATAAAAATATGTCGTTCTCCTTCAATCTGTATCCAACGAAACCTATGTTGGAAACATGGTGGCTGTCACTAAAACAGCCTCTAATGTCGCCAAAAGTATGTATTTCCTACTAGAAGCCCGTGTCCGTGTTCGCTTATAATTTTGCTGATTTGCAATTCATTATTACTATTTGGTTGTCGAATTGGTATACAAGTCTTCGGGAAGGGTAAAAATTTTGTCATGTTTGAATTATGGACTGAAGAATGGATCATGACTGAATACAATAGCGAGAATTTAATTTAGATAGCGTCCTGAAGCAGCAGGAGGGCCAAGGCAGTGCCTCTTCTAGATGAGGACGGTAGAAGTCCAGACCGGCACCTCACCGATGCCGATTGACGTCAAGAGATCAAGAAGCTGAGCCAACGCTGGACACCCGGGCCGAAGATTACTTACCCACCACCGTGGTATTTGATCTGTAGTATCGTGGACGGTGTATCACTTCATTACATCATCTTAATTATGTTATGTCGACATATATGTATGTCGACATATATCGTTTTTCCAAAGGAATACCGCCTAAAACGTCCACCAACGTGGTGGGTGGGTAGATAAGTGGTTGATTTTTTTTTGAGAGCTTATTCCTACTTAACCAAATTACCATATTTGTGGCGCCCACAATCCATTGTACAGAGAACGTTGTATCGACCAATCGCCAGATAAATAGACGTATCACAAATGTCCTCTTATTACAAGTTATACATTGTTTCGCCCATTTTCCCCACTGAAAACGGACATTTGTTTCAAATATTTCAATAACCACGTCCATAATTAATGCGACATTTTGAAAATATTTTAGTTCTTCAAGAATTCACAAAACGACCGCATATTGCTTTTAATTAACAAATAAATAGTAAAATGTGAAAATATTCTGAAAAACTTAAATTTTCTGGAACTGATTTAAGTCTTTATACGGATAAATTTTTTCTTGCTTGTCCCATTTTGCCCAATTTCGAAGTTAACCTGGTTATGACTGTGACCTCTGATCATATGCTCCGATTGTAATGGGTTGTCAATTTTTTTGTTTCAAATGTAAAGTTAAATAGAACACACATAAAGTGGATCCTTTTTAGGTAGTTTTCGACCACTTTTTCGCTCATCTCGTACATTATCAAGATTTTCAAATGTTACAACGTTTGGAGACAATCCGCGTAAACACCATCTTTGGCATAGCTTCACAAAAAAAGTCTAACGGTGTCTAATCGCATGATCTTGGTGCCAAATTGATGTAGCCAAAACGTGAGATTACGCTTTCTGGAAGTTTCACATGTAAAAACGGTCGCGTTGTGTGACTCGTGACACCGTCTTGTTGAAACCACATATCGTCCAGTACATAATCTTCAGTTGCAGGCAAAACAAAAAAAATACGTTATCATACGGCCAAAGCTCTTTGAATTGAAATTCTGATTTTCTGCCACACTTTCACTAACAGAAGCGATATTTTCGGTAGTGCGCACATTAAGATGATGCACAGGCATGACCACATCTATAAAGCTTCCAGTCTCTTCAAATTTCTTTATAACCTTGCCAATTCCTTTCGCATTAGGTCGATTATGATGACCATAATCCCCATAATGCGCGAAAAGTCGCCACGTTTGAATTACTACTTTTGCAGTAAGTTTTAGCTGTTTTTACGCGTTCTCTCTTGTTAAATGATTCATACCAAACCTTTCGCTAAATAAATAACACTTAAGATGACAGGCATTTAACAGCTAAGAGGCTTGCCAGAACGGCGGTTTGAAACCAATAAATGGATAATCCGTTGCATTCTGTTGTTCTTTTTTGTAATACACAGGTTGTGAAAATATAACTTTTTGTTTTTGACAAAATTGTTAATATCATTTCTGATAGATTTTAACGCAATAATTGTGACGAACTTTTCAGAAAAATTTTAATGGCCCGCAATCGTAAATATTCGAATAAGGACAGATTCCTGGATATTTGAATGTAACGGGTGGCGCATACGTAACGTTAACGGCGACTATATTGAATGCGTTCTTGTGCATTATTTGGTTTTAACTCGTGAACCAATTGCATCTTACATGGGAAAAGATGTAACATTTGTAAAATTTTTTGCAAAGACCGCCTAGACATCTCTAATTGCTGAGAACGTCGCCTAGTGGAAGTTTCGGGGTTTTCCTCAATGGTCACGAGCAATGGTCACTTCGTTTCGAACTGCACGAAGTCTTCCAGCACGCGGAAAATCACAGACAGCCCCTTATTGCCCAAAACGCTGAACCAATCGGTAAATTGTTGGAGCGCTAGGAGCATTTCGAACGTGAGAGAAATTTCGATATGACCTGAATAATCGAATGCTGACTTTCAAAGTAAAATTGAACAACTTTGTTTTTCCATCATAAATTTCCCAAGCATTATTTATTTAATTCTGTATAAAGACGAAAAAAAGACTTAAACAAAAAATGTATTCACTGATTAAATCTCAGCGTTACTTATGCGCCACCCTTTAGATATTTTATAAAATGTCGTCGATGTTAACAGTTTGGGCACGCTAAGAGTATATGCAGCTTTTAGCGTAAGATCTTCCAAGAAAACATACTTTGCCTTTCCGGTGGTGACAGTTATGGAGATATCATGCCACTACGTTTTGCAGAAATGGAGCTTCGGGTTAAATCTGAAATATTGATGGTGGTACCTAAATATGTATTTGTGACCGTTGTGAAAATTACAAAGAACTATGTCTATGCACTCCTTCCTCCGAATTATCGCTTTTAAAATTTTTAACTTTTCCCGTTGTGTGGATTCGCAATATTTAAGTAAATTCATACGAACAAAAGTATTTAGGTAGTGAATAATAATAATAATAATAATTTTTTGAATATTTTTTGAAAAACATCAATACATGTTTATGAAGAAAGATCCAAATTAAGGTGATTTAATTGGGAAACTCACAGAAGCTTTTAGATTATTACCTGCTTTTGTTAAGATCATTCAAAAATATATATTTAAAAAAAATATGAGAAGTTTTGTCGTGATATCCCGTGAACATGAATCGACACATTGGCAATTAATGTGTACTTGATATCTGGAAATTATTTTGATATCAGGAAATTATCAGAAATTGGTCTTCACAACGTATTTTAACGCCGCTCTGATTGAAACTCAAATGTACCGCCGCACCACGTTACATTTTTCCAAATTTCATTGCACTATACCTCGAAAACTAGAGAAGTTATAACAGAACTTATAACACTTCTAAACTTACAACATTGTTGCTACTCTAAAAGTGTTATTCAGAAATATAACCACCCAAAGTGGGTAAAACTATAGATTTACCAAAGTAGGCAAAATGATATCTGGAAAATTGGAGCCAATTTAGAAAGATCGTTTCTGTTTTAAAAGCCGGTATAGACAATTTAACCAAATTTTGATCTGAAATTGCTGGCAAACAATTAGCATTTATTTACTTACTTCTCAGAAGCTTCAGCCTAGCATGACTACCTATTTTGGAACCATTTCACAAGTTTAGAGCTCTCACGGACCTTGAGAAAAACTTTTTTTCACCTTTCGTACAATTTGGCTTTAAAAAAACAAACGAATTGTCTACCCGTTCGGAATGAAAATAAGTTCATACATAAAATTCACGCGATGATTAAAGAACATTTTGAATCAAGATTTCAATAGAACTGCGGCAAGGGATAATATTTTCGAATCTTTTGTTTACTAGTTTTTTCACAGTTTTTAGGAAATAAGGATCACTTTAGTCTATCAAAAAGAAAAAAAACATAAATTGGTAACACGTACTACTGCTAATCTAAGTTTTGAATTATTTATTTAGCTTTTAGACTAATGAAAAATCGGAAAGCATTTCGTGTCATTTCGAAATGGAGCCTTTGCACTACATTTTCTATGAATATCAATTTTCAAAATAATATTTAAAATATCGAATTTTCATTAAATTAACATCGTGAGAAGCGCCAACAAAATATTTATAAAAATAAAAAAGAAAACGGAAGAAAACCATGTATGTTTACGTGGAGAAAAGGTAATTACTAAGTAATATATAAATAACAAATATCTGTGGTGATGGATCAAAGGTAGAAGAAAGGGGTAACCAGTTGTCATTTGAATTTTTATAACCGAACACACTGCAGCTACAATATTACAACTTTATAGTCAATAAGCTCTAGCTGCATCAAAGGTGTTTTCGGTTCCGGTTTACATTTGTTTAACACTAATTCTAATAATTACGAAAATAAATCAACTAAGAAATTAAAACGCACACGCACACACATTTATGTATATTGGAATAAAACAAAAACAGACACAAAAAAGAAAATCTTGTTCATTAAATTTAAATAAATGTGAAAGGAAAAAAGAACCCAACAAACATTGAGATATATAATTAAATATTGCTTAGATAATGAGAACTCCACTAAGATAATTAAAATAAAAACTTGGATTTTTTTTTGATAAACCAACAATTAATTTACATAACTTACCACACAAAATGTTAAAGTTTTTTACTTTTTGCGATTTAATTTTTTGGTGTATGTATTGGTTTTTTGTTAATAATATTTTCTTTTTTTTTTTGGTTTTAGAGTAAATATTTTTTTGTTTCAATAATACATTAGGTTGGTTTTTGTTATTACATTTTTTGGGGAGTTTGAGTATTTTTTTTTCGACAATTTTTCAAATATTGTTAATTCAATTTTTTTATTATTCTTTAATGGGGTTTCTTTCTTTTTTGTTTGTTAATAAATTTTGTTTAGCGTAAATCCATTCAATCTTCTGTGGGAGGATGATTTAAAAGAAAAAAATAAACAGAAAAAAATTTGTTATGATTTTTTGTTTTAATTTGGAATTTGTTCAATTACGATTTGGAAATAACAAAAAAAAAAAAGAATATGTTGATAAAAACTTATAACAATTTTATATAATTCAGAACATTATTATTATTATTTTTTTTCTTTTTGCAATAATTTTTAGTTTTATTTTAGTATTTTTGAGAGATTTTCGTTATAATTTTAGGTAGGATATAGAGAAAGGATAGTTTAGGATATACAATCAAATATTTTTAGAAATTAAAATTCGATAAACGATAATATAAACAAAATAAAAATATTGAAAACAAAAATGTAAAATGTAATAATTTGACAATTGATATAAAGTAGAATGTTAAACGAATGGTTTTGGATTTGTTTTTAAAGCTTTCAGCCATTAACGCCGGCAACCAGACCACTTGGACGTTTATTGTTTTTTTTTTTTTAAATAGGAAAAATAGAAGACTTCCGAAAACGGAAATCGTAGTCGAACATTTAGCTTTTTAAATATAATGTGGTCCATCGACGGAAGGAAGGAAGGGGCTTCCAAGAATTGTATTTGAATAATGAAAGGAAATTGTACAGATTACCCATAACTGCAACTAAAATTTCCAATCTGGACATAGCAGCCGACAAGTAATACGTAATGAAACCTAAACCTTACATATGAAAACAGGTGATGAATATGACGAACACGAAAGCAACTTCTACACATTAAAGCAATGAACATACTGGGTAACTAACGCCAATTTTTTTTCCAAAACGTTAACGTTGGCCAAGTTTTTTATTTTCCATGATAACAAAAAGTACTAAAGCATCGTCAATACAAAATATATCGATAACACATGACGGTAACTTCAACTGTCAAAACAGCTTCATTTTTGAACTTCTAAAGGCTTTACATCATTTTAAGACTTACACTTTTTAAAAAACTCAATAAAACAAAAAACGTGATTTCTAAAGAATTCCAGTAAAAAATACAAATCAGTCTATAAATTGGAAATTAAGCACCCAATCGCCAAAATAACTCAATTTTTTACTTTGAACGCAGACTGATGTCGTTTCGAAAACTAAGCTATTTTAGAAATTAGACACTCTGTTTTCAAGTTTTAGCGATTTTACTTGTTTGGCGATTTTTCACACTTTTTAGATAACTTGAATTAATTACTTTGTAGAGCATATGAATTTCCAAATTGTGCCATAATGGTCGCTTCTTCTCCGAATTATTTTAAAAATTTAAATTACTTTCGTGACCAGACGCCCCTTTTTTAAGTTAAGACGTGATTAAATTTTAACGACTTGTATTTAGCGATTTTTTAGTTTTTTTTTTATATTTGAAATCCCTCAGAAACTACAAAAATGGAGTAATTTTGCCTAATGTGCACACAGTTTACTAGTTAAGCATTTGCTCGTATTTCAACAACTTTCTAATTAAGCGCTTTTTTAAATTTTATAAACCCATGTTAAGGCCCATAATATAAACCCATATCACAGGCCGAGTCTGCATCGGTGACAAAAAATTGAGCCATTTGAAGATTGGACCTTCTATGTTCGGGTTATAGACAGATTTGGAATTTAGCAATTTTTACTACTGGATTCTTTAATAGCTTCTGTCTCCACAAGAAAGGTACCAATTTGTACAAATCATTCAGAAGCCTACGATTTTTGGACCTGATTGGGTTTTTATGTTGTTGTCATCGTTCTTCTCTAGTGAGACAATCGTCTCCAACAACGACTAGTCTTCTGTGTAATTCTAATTCTATGTTTGAAACTGCTTAGTGTGATTATATTTGGAACATGATAATGGGAAATGGGATTCTTGAGAAATTCACTATATGTTATTTGCAATCAATTCTGATTAGAAATTTACTTGAACCTCCAGATATATTTCTCTCTAAGTAGTAGAAAACTTCTCTGTAGACTCCATTTTACGCTATAAAGCCAATTTTCAATCGAGTTCTTTCAGTGGTCGGAATTGCGTGCAAAATTTCAGCTTTCTTAGCTCAAGCGGTTCATCCTCTGGCATATAGACGGATAGACAATTTAAACGTTATTAGGCCTTTCTGTATTCTATAACATTTCCATAAAGAGAATATAGGGGTAATATTCAGGAAATGGAAGTTTGACTTAAATCGGCAGGGTCCTTGGTACAACAGTTCCATTACAAACTGAGCTATAACACCTATGAAAAATACTAATGTATTTTTCGTTTTATATTTAAGTACCTTTATTATGGCAGAAGGACTTTAAAAACGAATCCATTCAATAATCAAGAAACGTTCACCTTTTTGTGATGTTACTTCGTTTGTGTGTTTTATTTTTATTTTTTCAGTGTATTAATGTGATGTCAGTGTAGTCGTTTGTCTGCTCTAATTTACTAGGAATTTTTGGTTTTAAAACGTTTAGTAGGATTTCAATTTGATATACTTTGATATAGTGTTATTTCATTCACTCATCATCATCATCATCATCATCATCGTAAGCGTCGTTTTCATCATCAACATCATCATCATTTTTTTTCCTGCTCAATAACTTCAACTTGCGATTTCCGTTTTTTGTTTGTTTTTGAATATATGTATATATAGTGTGTTGTATATAATTAATTATTATAGTTGTTTTTGCCTTTCTATTTGTTAAGTAGATTATATTATTTTTGTTGTTAATTTTCTATACAAAATAATTATACTCTATATTATTATTAATCGATATTTTTCTTTATTTTTTTATTTCTTTGTTAAATGTTTGCCTTGATTTTGTTTAGTAATTAAATGTAAAAGCTGTTTGTTTTAATTTTACATTAATTATAAAAGGTTTATGGTTTATTTTCAGTACGATATAAAAAAGAAAAAGAGAAAAAATAGAAGAAAAAAAGAGAAAATATACAACATTTACAGGGTTGTATTTTCAGAATTCGATTTTAATTTTTGTTTTTGTTTTTGAAGAGCGATTGATCGATCTGATTTCATTGTACATAAATGATGAGTTGAGGAGGAGTTCAAATATACATTTGCATCGAATTGAGTTAATGTATGGTAAGATTTAAGGAAAAGTTAAAGTCAAACAAAAAATTTAAAATTAACAATTTGAAAAAAAGTAGAAAAATGTCATACAAAACAGATTGAATTGACAAAAAAAAATATATGTAAAAATTAATAACTAATAACTAACTAACAAAATATTTAAATGGTTGCAAATATAGCAGAGTAGAGTAGATTTGAAGTGATTTGATAAGGTACTAAAATTTCCATCACATCTCATGAGAGATTGATAAGAGTTAATAAGTGGCACTGAGTGACAATATATCAATAGCAATAATAATTGTTATTGACAGCGGCGACATCATTTTACAATACTTACTTACAACAGCCATTGTCACAAATGGCAGTAACATATAAGTTATAATAAAGAAATTCATTATCTCTCCTATAGATGGCTTTAGTAATCCATACCTTGTGTTGTATAAGTGCGTTGGGATTACGATAGATGGCGTTAGGAAGATAAGAATGGTAATAAGCTATCGAACAAAATAGCACAAATTTGGCATAAATCAGCCCGTTACGCAAAAATAATGAATATTTTAGTACGTTTTATATTATATTGTACAATCTCTTCTTAATTTAGCGCATTGCAATTGTAAATGCAAGAAAATTCCATTTATTACTGGTTAAATATTGCGCAAATTTAATCAAGCTGCATCATTTTATTTATCATACACTAAGAATAGGCAAAACAAGACCATTTATGTACATCTTCAACCATTAACGGCGGTAACTAATAGTTGAATAAATGGTCTAGTCAAAAATTTCCTCAACTCTTATAAAATATATTAACTTGACCTCCTCAGTCATATCAGCTTATATTGTCAGAAAGTTTGCTTTACCACTGAAAAAGTTGTCATTAATTTTGGTAGCTGTGAGGCATTAAAGAATTTAGTTCATAGAAGCGCTATCGTTCACCTCAATTACAAAAGTGGAAACAAACAACGACGAATATTATTGCGAATGCTTGGACAATCGAAATAATCCTTCATTCCTATGTGAACAACCTGAACTTCATTTAATGGGTATTACGTTACGAACATTTTTGACAAAATACAACAAGCTATTTGCCATAGCTTAACAAATGAATTTTTAGAAGAAACACCAGAAAATTTAAAATGACCGAAACAGTGTTGACACAGATTCTCTATGGATTTCATTTGTAAAAATATTCAATGAAAATCAACCATGGTATGCAGTACATGCGTCGGGGTTGCTGATCTTGGCTGCAAGAAGAGGTCATCCTGAAAAATTACCCGAATTTTGATTTAAGAACTAATTAGAAAAGTGTTTACTTTTATTGTTTTACTTTATTTCCTCGACGAATAAGTCTATCACGTTTGAAGAGTTGTACAAGTTATTATATGCAGGGTGTTTTTTTATGCACGACCCAGAAACCAAACAACACTCTATGGCATGAAGCCCAGAGGATGTAAATTTACCCGCTAAAGCAAAGCAATAAAAGTGATGACATCGGTTTACGAGGGCTGTACCAAAACTAGCCGACCTGACGCATAGATGTGCCAGTAGTTTGTAATGGTGCCGTTATCTAATTCAATATTTCCATTTGAAAAATCTCAGTCCAACCAATATTAAAGCCGAGGTAGATTCTCCTCCGAGGGAGTCTGCTGCTTCGTTTACGACTTTAAAATATTGGATAGCAAAGTTTAAACGAGGCCATACGAGCTGCCAAGACGAACACCGTAGTGGTTGACTAATTGAGGTGTTCACGCCAGACGCGTTTAAGAAAATTCATAAAATGGTATTGAATGATCGTTAGCTGTGTGAACTAGCTTTAATGAGTGATATACCATCGTATATTGACCGAAGATTTGGGTGCCATGTTTGCTTTCAATAGAGCAAAAACAGCGTTGTGAATATGTTTCAGTAGAGTTTTTGGCGATGCTCCACAGCAATAAGGACAAATTTTTTAAGCGATTTATAACAATGGATGATACATGAGTCCGCCACTTCCTACTTGAGACAAAGGAACAGCAAAAAAAAGAGGACTAGAGTGGGAGAATCGTGTCCAAAGAAGGCGAAGACGGTTCCATCTGCAGGCAAGGTCATGGCGTCTGTTTCTTGGTATGTGCATGGGATTATTTTAATTGATTATCTCCACAAAGGAAAAAAACCCTCAACGGCGAATATTATGCTGATATATTGCAACGTTTTTCGATGATGAAATGATGGAAAAATGCCACATTTGGCGGAAAAGAAAGTAGGCTCCAGTTCACTCATACACAATTGCGATAGCTAAAATTAATGAATTCAAATTCGAATTGCTTCATCACTCAATTTATTCACCAGATTTAGCTCCTTCGGGCTATTTTCTATTTCCAAACTTGAAAAAATGGGTCGGTGGTAAAAGATTTGTCAACAATGAAGGGATGGAGTCTGTCAGATTTTCTGGTTTTTAGCTGATTCCACAAATAAAAGCAAATTAAGTGGAAAAGTATTCAACAGTGAAGACGAAATCATTAACGAAATTAATAATGAAAATCCAAAAATACAGAAAATGACTCAAATGGCTTTGTCATTCAAAAAAGTTATTGCTTTAGAAAATATAGAAAGTGACGACAATTAAGGACTTAAAATTGAAATATTTGCAGTTTTTTTCTGTTTCTGCTTCTGTAGAAGATCGCGATTTTCTGTACTTAATATCAGAGAGCATTGTTCAAGTTCCATTAAAGCTCATGTAAGACTTATGTATGTAAATAACTTGAGAAAAATGTAAACATATATATACATATATACGTATATATATATATATATATATATATATACTCGTATATTCAAAAATATAAAAAGCTTACTGTACTTGTTTAATGAATCTGTTTAGAATAATTAACATTAAAGTTAGAATTAGACTCATTAACATTAAAAAATTAAGGGCACGATTGGGAAAGAAAAATGCAGGATTCGTTACTTTGTAAAACATTTTATCACATATTTTCAAAATATTTTATTGCGGAATTCATAGAAGTTGAAGAAAATCAAATTGATGGAAGATTCTTAATCTCATCGCGCATAGAGACGTCCTGTTGGGTTTGAATATCAGCGAGTCAGGAATTAAGCTGTATGTACTCCGACTACATCTCTTTTAAATTCAAATGGGATCTGCCATCAAAAAGTTGCTGATGTATTTACTCTGTGATTTCGATATTATTCATTCCACTATGCATTGCAGATCTGGATCTTTTTGAAAAAATGAAACAGGCGAGATAATCGCAAGTTTGGAATTGCATGTGGAAGCATTAAAATTTATTTATCACCACCTTCATAAATAAGAAATAACATAATAAATTTAGGATTAAATCTTATTGCTGAACACCTTTGAACTATAAACAGGTTACATTTCTGAATCGTCAAAAGCCTTTTAACCGTGACCTCAAGCAATAGAGTAAAATGACGTCACAATGATTGAAAAATAACGACCAATTCGGGTTACTAATACAACAAATATCCTATCTGACCAGATCATTTATGCCTTTATACTGCAAAGAAATGTTTTGAAGTACGTAAATTGTTACAATAATGATAGTCCGACGTATATTTGCACCATGGGATGATTTCTCTTTAGAATTATAATCATATAGAAATGATTCACATCTCAATCCGACTATATTTCACAGGAAAGAGAGTCGTTTTTGCAAATTTAATAGTTTCTCTACGCAAGAAACTTCTAGTAGAATTTTAATATTGGCCCCGGCCAAAATTCACATCACCACCAGCAGTCGGCCGCAGATGGTCGACGATAATTCACGCTCATTTTAAAGTGAAGAGTTTTCCAACATGAAAAAGATGAATTTTTTGATTTCCATATCCATGTCGCTTTATACTATAATTTCCTGAAAGATTTGGTTTGTGTCTTTTTGTAATATTGCTAATTGTTAATTAAGGAAATTTGATCTCATATAAAATCATTCAACAATTTTTCATAAATAATTCAATCACTTCAAACCGACATTTAGATCTATTTTTGCCATGAACACAACGAAAAAGTTAATGCAATTTATTATAAAACAAAACAAAAAAGAAAAGTGGAAAATATAAGTTATAAAATAAATTGAAACTAATTTGTATTTATATTAACAAATCGTGCAAATATTTACTAAGAGTTTGTTGTTTATTAATTCTAAAAAAAAAGTTTTAGTTCATCATATTATTTTCTTGTTAAGTACTTATTACAATCGTAATGAATGAATTTGCAATTGCAATGGGGAAATGTTGTTGATGTAGTAATTGTTGCTAATGGATTTTTTTGTTTTTGTAATAAAATGGTATGAATAACAGAGAGGACAAAGAGAGAGAGAGAGAGGGCGATTTTTTCCTCATTAAGTTTGAATTAACACTAATCTGTCTGCCACATTTGTATTCAATTGTTGTGGCATTTTTTGGTTCTTTTTGCAGCAAATGGCTTCATTAATGAAATGTTGAAAAAATATATAGTAAATATTTGTATGTATGTATAAACAAAACAAGTAAATGTATGGGTAAACATAAATAGAAAGATAATAATAATAAAATCGTTCTTATGCTAAGTCAATTGTAAATAGGATAAAGCTGACTAAAGTCTAAATAATCTAATAACATAGTTTAGTTTTTCTTTGTTAATATTTAAAAAGTATTGCAACACATTTGTCAGGATATATGAATTTAAATAAAATCATATAAAGGACGGTGCAGAAGTAATCACCCTACCGATCGATTTGGTTGCTTCTTATAATGCAAACTACAAGTCTTGGCAACGCAAAAAAGGCCATTACAAAAGTTGACAAATCTATTGCCTAAAATATTAAGAAAATGGGGTTGAAAGTGTTGCTTTGCAGTGGCAACTTATTTCAACTCATTGCCTCGAATTAAAAATTAATAATTTGAAGATGCTTACAAACAATATTTTCAAACAAAACAAAAACTGTTTTCTCAGTTTACAAAAAAGTCGTGGGCTTAGTAAATTCGGTAAAAATTTCCGCATTCTTGGGGAATGTAAAGATTCTTAACTTGTTGATGAGTATTTTATAACTGTTTCTTCACAAATGCACGTCAGATGGTGCCACTCACAAAAAAATAAAAGCATCTTCCAATAAATTTTGCTCCATTCTGTATATGTACAAGTTTATTCAAAACTTGAACATGATAAAACTATCGTAAACTTTACAGATGGGTGTAAACTAAAGGTTAAAAGGCTTATGCATAATAATGTACTGTATTTTTACAAGTACTTTTCACTTCGAAAATTAACTATATTAACCATTCATTTATTTCTATGAATGGAGCTCTAAATATTTTAGAACATTGGATTAATATAGAAGAAAAAGGGCATAGAGTGAGTGCAATTTCTAAATTTTATACAAACAAACAAATTTAACCAATTTTTACTCGTCGAGTTTCGCAGGCGATATACCGATTCATCCTAAGTGGGCGTAGCAAAAACATGCTATTATCGTACACAACATATAGAATTAGCTGGTCTTCATATGGAATATCTTCTGTAAATACGCACACGATTAGAGCGGTGCCGATAAAAATTGTATGAATTGAGCCGGTTCCCTCCCATATCTGTCAAATTCCACAATATATTGATTTTAATTAGCGAATGTATAGTAAAAAGTGTAGGAAAATACCGAAAAATTAAATTTTTCTAAAGGTGGGTTAAATCTTGCTGAGCTACTAAACAAATGTTGCCCCTAGTCCTTAATGGTCCTTAATGTCGAGGGCGATGTACCAAATCATGGTCAAATAATTAAACATATCATAAAGGCCCTCTTATAATATATCGACTTAACTTATTTTCCAAGTAAAATTATGCCCACAAAATTTTGGACAAATCTGTGGTCACAACCCGTAATAGCCTAACTCGAGTTAGGACACAATTGAGTTATTAGCACCATCGTATTCAGCGTATCTAAATTTATTTGCTCTAAATTTTTCATGTTTGTATCTCTTCTAGGAAGGCAATTAATCCTAAAAAACCTAATAGCTTTAGTTATTTTTCTAAATGACTGTTTTGGCATAACTGCCTAAGTCAATTTAGGATTACAACAAATATAAACATTATTTTTTCATCATTGCCTAAATCAACTTAAGTCGTTAATCCAAAAAAATAAAGAAACAATTTTATTTTCCTAACTTGAGTTAGGCTCTTATTCCGAATTACAATTTCGTTTTTTGATAAACATAAATTGAGTTGAAGTCTTTCTCCAAACAAAAAAATTTTTATTTAATCTGGAATAATAGCCTAACTCAACTTGAACTTTTTGACTTTCTTTCGTTCAACAATTCATAAGAGCCTAAGTGTCTTTTTCGATAATATCTTTTGACTGCGAGAATATACAACTATTTTTTGTTAACAACTAAGTAAAGAAATTCGTTTCCTTGGAATCTGTAGCAAAGTTTTCCAAAAAACACCTTCTCCTGATTTTCAGTGAAGATTCAAAACTTTAAACTCCTGTACTGAAAATATTGAAAAACAGACTTAGGCTGTTATGGGTTGTGACCACAGAAATATCGAAAAAGCCTTATTTTCTCAGAAAGTTTTAACCTTTGCATGGGAAAATTCTTTCCTACTAGGTAAATTTTCCCCACTTATGACACAAGGAGAAGTAATACAGTGGATGTTGTTCCGATTGACCACCAGAGAGGTGGATTTGTGAATATAAATTGGAATTTTGTAGCAATTTCTCAATAACAACGACATTAAAAAAAATTATATGATTTGGTATGATTCTTTCCCGTGCCTACCAACTACCACCTAACATAGATTTGTGGTAACTGATAAATGATAAAGTTATGAAAAAATCTGCAAAATGTCAATTTTTCAATAGATGTGCAAGACTTTCCACTGGACAGTCTTATTGACACTTGTAGTGATTACTGCGACTCGTTTACTTGTTGACAATATCGATTTACCCCATTTATCCACTGAAAATTGGAATCATTTAGAATTTTTAATAACCTTCAATTACGAGAAGTTCCTACAAATACAAGTTACAAATATAAATACAAAGGAAATCCTTTCCGTATTCACTAATTAATTAATCACGTAATGCTTTAACGACCGAACTGATACTAAAATTGTTAGAGAAATGCTGGGGTTAGAAAATATTAAAAGAATCACATTTTCCATTGATTGATTAAATCCTTTAATAAACAATGACCTTACCCACCGGCCCAATTTGCTACAATTACAATTCACAGTGCCCTGAAGGATGTTCCACTTTATCGTCAAACAAGTGGGCGCCGTTTTTCAAGTGAATACTCTAATTTTTTAGAGCTTTTCAAAAGACGAGACCAAAATTAGGGCAATGCTTTAATCTATGTTGTTCCTTCGCATTCTAGAAATGAGTTCAGTTCTATTAACCGTATTTTTTTTTGTGCTGGTTTTATCAAGCTTTAAACGTAACCTGCCTATTATATTTTAGTGCAAAATTTCAACCTTCTAACTCAAGCCTTCGATCTACACCGTATTTAAAAGAAAGATTGAAAGACGAATTTAGACAAATTTACAAATTTAGACAATTTGTTTACAGGTTTGTGATCCTGTATCGTTAAACCGTCTGCGGCAATGTTTAGTAAACGCGACTATGGTTCGTATGATCCTGGGTTGGAACGCATGTTCGCAATATTAGTAAGTTAAAAAATAGATGAGTGTAAACTCACTGAATATGAGAACCGTTTAAAGATATCATTTATGAGGAGCAAAGGAAATTTTTTTAATTGCAGTACCCAAATATTAGGGTTTGTTTGTAAAACAGTACACTTAATGTACGATAGGTGGCTAGAGAGAAGAGTTTATTTCCAAATGTTTGTTAGAAAACCATTACATTGTTAATCCTAAAACTTTAGTATACGCTATATACTTTAACAGCACAAACACCGCACAGAATAATTTTAGCACATAAAAACGATTTTAAAACAATGAATTGTTAGTACAAAAAAAAAAAACAATTTGAAACGGAAACACAATTAAAAAAAAAATTTAGAAGCATAACAATAAATGATAAATCCAAAACATTTGTATTTACAACAACGAAATTACCTTAAGCAAATTTAAATTATGTTAAACTATATTAATTAAAAACCCGATAGAAATTACAAAATAATACCAAAAACAAGAAAACAAAGAAATTATAAGAAAATCATAAGTCTTACCATCATTACTCAACGCATTCGCAGACGTTTGCAATTGTTGGGTCATACTATCAATACCGAGTTTGCGCATGCCATCTTTAATCTCTTCCAAATCACAATCCGCTGATGTTTGGAAGGCATCGGACACAAACTCCGATTCCGATGTTGACTCTAAACGTTTTGGCTTTTGCGGTTCTTTGGTAATAGTAGTAGTAGAAGTAGTAGTAGTAGTGGTAGAAGTAGTAGTAGTGGCGGTATCAGACACTTTAACATGCTCTGCATTTGAGGCATCATTATTAGATGATGATGCGTCATTGATTGGAACCGTTTTAACGGAAACGGGAACCGAGTTTTCATCTTGTGTTTTAGAAACTTTAACTGATTTCGAATGATTTCCTTATATTTTTAACGTTTTAATTGTTACGTATGATTTATTTATTGTTTGTTTATTTTTCAGTTGCAGGTATTAGTAGTTTTGTAAGTGTAGTGGTTGAAGTATTTTTTTTTTTATAATTCGTGTGTTTTATTTCATTTAATTTTTTTCCGTAAATAAATTGATACATTAAGAAATGAAAACATAACGCAAATACGAAATTAAACCAGGATTCCAAACAAAATATGAAAAGAAAAATAAAAGAAAACGATTAACTTAAATACTAAAATAATATAAAGTAATAAAATAAAACTCAATATTAATAAAAGGTGCAGAGATTTTTCATTTATTTTAAAACACTAACTAAAAAAAGAAAATTTTAATTAGCTGCCACAAAAAAATAGGAAAAGGAAACATTGTTTTAAACTAAAAAATTAAAGTAACGAGAAAATGACAAATCAAATGTCGAAAGAGAAAGAGAGTGAAATAAAACGTTACACTGTCATGAAAATATTTTTAAAATTTCTAAAAATGTTTTGTTGTTTTTTCTATGTTTTTTCTATTTTTTCACAAATCAGTGTTATTTCAGAGTCTAACAGAAGTTTAGGAACTTTAAGAAAGTTATGTTAGCATTAACAGACAGACAGACAGAGAGAGCGAGGTAGTTTGAGAGAGAAAGATCGAGTGCTTTATTTGAATTTTACAGTGCTCTGAAGAAGTAGGTGAACAAAATCAAGAAACGCAAAAAGGGTTTCAAATCATGAGAATACAAACAACGTAAAAAAATCGACTGAGAGAAAGTTGTAACAGAAAAAGGACAAAAACTATAAGCATTTGAGTACTGAGATTGAAGAAAAAACGGAAACGATTTGTTTCTTTTTTTTTAAATTTGAAAGTGTGTGAACTGATAGAGAGAAAGAGTGGTGATATTTGAAAGTTGAGAGTAATTGTATTTATATATAAAACTTTTATATAAATGTACGTTTATAGAAAGAGAAAGAAAACGTTATTTGTGTGTGTTGAATTTAATTTGGAATTTGATTTAGCTGCAGTTTAAATAGCAAATTGAAGATGTTTTCAGTATAAAAATTAAACTTTCTTAAACAATAAGTTGAAAATAAAACGAAATTATATATGAAAGAACTTTACCATCAGTCAGGAAAAATTATCACTATTGTATTTATGTAGTTTGTAAGAAGTAGTCGTGATTTTGAAATCTGGTACTATTAACTTTAATTTTTGATTAGGTCTAATACTAGGCCGTATATTCTGATTTCAATGCATTGAAACCGATAAGCTCCAGTTCTTGTAAGAGTGCAAACTAATACAGCTTTAAAAATAATAAGAAATTAGCCTGTCTTTACATTTTATATATTTCTTGCGTAAGAAAGAGTGGTAACTTGGAAAATGATTTTTAAATAAATTAGGTAGATAGGTAAATTATTCACATTTCCTAATTTTCAACTTAAAAAAAAGCGTAATATTAATACTATCACACTTAACAAAATGGAAAAAATTTCGAACCGAATGAAACGTTAGCTATTACAAAGGAAATAAGTCGTCTCTTTATCAAAACCTGTTGAAAGTTATTTATATTATAAAGTTTTGAGTATAAGTACAGAAACTCATATTTAAGAAGAATGTCACTTATGGCAGTATATCACATCTAACATTAGAATTGAAAAGTTCACCATTTCAAACAATACATACGCTGCTCATAACGTTTTCTCATACGATAGCATCGAACTGATAATGCAACACCATCATGTGACTTATGGGAATTAGTTCTGCACGCCTACATTAATTATTGCGGGAATATTTGACCGTAAGTAATATTTCTTTACGTTGGATACAGCTCAATTTGACAAATATCATTAATGGGCCCATCAGATCGACTAGTGCTTGTTATATATGAATCAGGTGGAACAAATTCTGATCTCTGGCAGTCATTAAATGATTGGTTTGATATTGAATATGGCTTGTTTTTAAGGAGCCATTGGCAAGCAATTAATTGTACTCATAAATCTATTGCGGGATTGAACGAATGCATTTTACACCAAAAGGTGTAAAATGGGCAAATTGACAATAAAGTTGTTTGGTAAACTGGGTCTACTTCACGCTATCAAACGTAAGGAAGATTTCTCTTAAATGTCCACCTCAGTGGATTTTCTTTGAATATCCTTTACCGATCGAACAGTATGCTCATCTATGGTGTAATTAAATTCTAATTTCGGTTCTTTATTCAGCCCAATTTTAGCAATTATTTGTTATTGCTGGTAGACTTTATTATTCAAAAACTTTCAAAATCGATTATATCGACAGCTGGCTATTTCGGTATCCGCCAAAATATCACCGTTATCTTTTTTTGTTATCTTTCTCGAACACCATCGCAACATTTAGAGTTCTATAACTTCACAAAGCAATTGAGAAGTTTTACCCATTATTCTTCTATTCTTGAATCCATCACACACAATTGTATATTTCAGTTGCATATTGTTGGGCGCATTTGGAGTGAAAAAATGAAGATTGTGCAGCCCTCAATTCATCATTGAATTGGAAATCATCATTTTAATCATCACAGACAATTTTCTTTAAACTACATGAATGTTGTACTCATGGCAAATTTCTTTCTTATGAAATCAAAAAAAAAAAAAAAAGATTTGAGAAAATATTTTTATAACAAATACAAGACAAACAAAAACAATAAAACGCCGAAAATGTTAACGACGAAACTAACCACAAGAATATACGTAAAGAAAAGGAAAAATAGGCTGAAGACTGGAAACGTTTTGAAATTTCAACTAAACTTTATACTATGATTTCAGAAATATTAAATGAAACTCAAAAGAAAACATAACAAAACAAACCCAAAAAAATAACTAAAGAAAATAATGAATACAAACAAATAGAGAGACAGAGATAGATAGAGAAAGACGAAGATCTAGCGAACAAGAACTAATTAGAACTTACCATCTTCACCACTTGAGGCTTGTGCAACACCATCTTCACCGAGAGTACCCAATTCAGCGGCTTGAATGATAAGCGAAACGCGGTAGAAATAATTTCGCCAGAAGTTTTCTTCGGTAATGCTAAAATGTGTTAAATGTTTTGAACATTTCTTAAATTTTATATTTAACATACGAAAGCAATTTGGCCACTTACATTTTGGGTACCAATTCAAAGCGCATAGTTTCCAGATTCTTATCCTCGGCCATGATGGCATTTGCGGTAGGATAGGCGGTATCATAGTTAAATTCAAAATCAATACCAGCTGGTGGTGCACGCACGAAGTTACGTCTGTCCTGTGACAGACCCATAATTTCCTCTTTGATCTTAGCCTCATTGGTTAAGCCGACCCAAGGAGCCACAGCCTGGCCGTTACCGCCGGCCTGGCCTTTAATAAAAGCTTCTTGTTCTTTATTAAATGATTCCATAATAGGCTTTAGGAAGAATACAAATATACAATGCCAGGTTATTTAAGTACATATACAGGGTGGAGAGAGATAGAAAGAGCGCGAAAAACTTTATTATACTTACATTTTTCTTAACGGTTTCTTTGATCTTTGAACCAGCTTCAGTGAAAGCTGATGACAAAAATGAACCAAAGTGTTTGGCTTGTTGGGTTACTTTTGTAGTAACTGCAAGACACAATTTGTTGCAAAACGACAGTTGGAAAAGGAAAACAAACAAATTTCTGATTAATATGAAAAAATCAGGCCTTATGCGACAAACTAGTGACTTTAACAATGAAGACTTCTCGATTTATGGACTACTGAACTACTTGAATGTTTTAGATAGAACTACATAGCACTACAGGGAATAACTACACACTAGTTGCAGCGAGAGGTTTCATTCTTTGTAAGCAATTAAAATGTTAAGAAGGAAATATTCACCATTTTAAGAATAAATATTCAATATTCAATTCAAATTCAATATTTCACAAAATATACAATTTTATGAAAAATTTAAAATAAATTTTAAATTATATTGCGAAATATTGAAATAATAATTGGAACAATGTATAAAATTTCGAATATTTAAAATATTTCTGATATTTCAAACATCTCGCATAACTAAAAAAAATTAATAACTGAATATTTAAATATGCAATATTTAAAATATTATATAATTAAGTATTTAAATTTATTCACATTTGTCAATATTTCTAATATATAATAATTAAATAAATATTTTAAATATTATTATATATTATTATATTGAAATGTTGTAAATATCTGTCAAAAGATCCAAATATTTCAAATATTTGAAATGTTCTAACCACACCAAATATTTTAAATATAGCATATAATTCTAGTATAGAAAAAACTAAAATATTCAGAGACTGAATATTGGAATTTTGAAATATAAATATACTTAGAAAATGAAATGTTGAAACATTCCACATATTTCATACATTCCCAATACTCCAAATATTCCATTATCACACATAAACATTAAAATATTTCCAATTTTCGAAATGTTTAAAATCTTCCAGACATTCCAAATATTGAAATACTGTAATATTAAAATGCTAAATCATAGAAAAAATGTTAAATATTGAACTAATCAAATATTACAAATCCCCAATTTTCAGCATATTTCAGATACTGCAAATATTTTAGATATTACAGATGGTCCAAATTAACCCAGTGTTGGGCAACGGAAATATAAAAATATTGGAAATTTTAAATACTATAATTTTGTAATATTAAAGTATTGAAAATAAAAATTAACAAAAAAATCGAAATAATGAAGTAGTGAAATGTTGAAATATTTCAAGATGTCTTAAATATTCCCAGTATGTAAAAATATTCTAAATCTTACAAAATTTTCCCAATATTGAAATACTCTAATATTGAAAGGCCAAAATATTATAATCAGGGACCTTCACGAAAATTCAGTTTCGTCCCGGTTTTGACATTGTATTCTTAGTTAAAAGTAAATCGGAAGCTTCAAACCAAACTTTTGCTTCATTGGTCGATTCGTTTCTTACCTAAAACAAGACTATAGGGTCGCGCATAAGCAACGCTAAGATTCGATCAGTGAATACATTTTTTGTTTAAGTCTTTTTTTTCGTCTCTTTACAGAATTAAGTAAATAATACTTTGGAAATTTATGATGGAAAGGCTCAACACAGAACAAAGAACCAAAGTTGTTCAATTTTACTTTGAAAGTCATCGTTCGATTATTCAGATCATATCGAAATTTCTTTCATGTTCGAAATGCTCCTAGCGCTCCAACAATTTCCCGATTGGTTCAGCGTTTTGGGCAACAAGGGGCTGTCTGTGATCTTCCGCGTGCTGGAAGACCTCGTACAGTTCGAAATGAAGTGGAGAAAACCAAAAAAAGAATTTTACATATGTTACATCTTTTCCCATATAAGATGAAATTGGTTCACGAGTTAAAACCAAATGATGCACAAGAACGCATTCGTCGCCGTTAACGTTACTTATGCGCCACCCTTTAGAAATATGTATTAATTGGGTTGCTCCATCAAATCATAATAACCTAGATCCGAAATATAAATATACTTAGAAAGCGAAATGTTGAAACAGTCCATTTCATTTGAAACGAAAACATAATTTTTTAGTGTCATTTCTTAATCTGAACGTAAATTGAAATCTTATACAACTTTTTTGTTTCTCTGCCGAGGAAAAATAAAAATGTTTTAGGTTTTTTTTCTGAATTTCAGGTATCAGGCTCTCAGAAATGTTTACAGTTAAACATTTTGTTTGTTTTTTTTTTTTTAATTGAAGATTTGCAAATAAATCTGAAATAAGACTTCTTACACCGAATCAAGTAGTATGTAGAATCAAAATAATTTGTAGTTTTATTTCTAATACATGACAGAACAGAATCAAAATTATATATAATTCTGGTTCGGTTGGCCGAAACAGAATGTCATTTTAATTCAGATATCTTAAAACAAATCAAAACTATTTACTGTTCTGATTCCATCTCGGTTACGGTCCCTGATTGAAATATTAAACTCATGAAATACAAAAATATTAAAGTATTTAAATACTGAATATCAAAACATTGGTATTTTCGAAACTTTACAGTATGACGTTTCGGTAAGTATAGAGATGCGTACGATTTAAATGAAACCTCTTGTCTATGCACTTAAATATGAAACTCTTTTGGAAAACGTTAAGCGGACTTTGTGGATAATGGTTATACAGAGTTATGAGTGTAATGATGTTTTCGGTTTGGTTGTTAGCAAGTAACCTGTCACTTGTATTTTCGTTCTCAAATTTAATTTAATAACCTCAATCAGTAATTAAGTTATTTTGTGGATTTGTTGTTAGAAATAAATTAGTTTTGTTAGCTTTATTGTCATTAATGTTACCAATTTTTTTAATGTGATTTGGAATTGTGACACGTACTTTTTACATCATCGCCCTTACCCTGTCCAATCTGACCCTCTTCGCCGAGTTGAGCCTCATCACCGGATGCTGGAAGCGAGTCGGCACCTTCTGTGGCACTGTAAATATTTAATTGGAAAAGCAGGAAGAAAAAAAAAGCAGAAAAATAAACAAATTAGTTGGAGAGTTATAGAAAATACATTAAATCGATCCGTATTAAGCATAAATAGAAAAAAATTAGAATAGACAAATACAACATGCAAACTTAATAAAAGGAGGAGAAAGAGATAACAAAAAAATAAAGTAAACTGTATTTTATACACATGCATAGACATGCTTATAATATGTAGAAGCTGTATTTATTAACAGGATGAAGGTATCCTTAACAATCGTTCGTACGAAAGTGCACTAAGCTTTCTGTTCCCGCACAAAAATATCACGTGTTTTTATTATCCAGGGCAGATTAATGCAAATATTACTGTGTAGCTAATGGCAAAACTTTGCCATCAGCATGAAATTAAAGCAGCTGCCATAAAATTTCAAAACATTCCATATCATTTCTGTTAACCCCCATAGCAACTCCTCTACTTCTCGGTAATTACCGAGAAGCCATTACAGTTTAGTGGCATATATAAAAACAAGTTGTCATTTCTACGCTTTTTTGCCGTCAGTTTAATCTTAACGACATTACAATTCTTGTCTTCAAAATGACAAAAATCTGTTAGGCCAAATGCAGTCCTAACCGGGGCAGCACACAGATGTAGGGGAGTTGACGCTAACGTTGGTTGTGACGGTAGTGGTTTATTTAACAGCCATTTTATGCTCACTTCTATTTGTAATGAGAACATCACATGATGCGGATTTAGAAAACCATTACTCATAAGAACGGACAAGAGCTAACCGTCAACTAGCTAAACAACTCTTGAGAGAAGCCGGATAATAAGATATGTCGTTTGTACATACAGATTATATAAAATGGACATCGTTATATAGCATAGCAAAGGATTGGAGACATATCATTGGTTATAAGAGGTAAATAACCGTTAAAAGGAATTAACTTTAAATGATTAACATTAGTGGTAGCTACGGTATGTCCAGAAGTAAAGATGAGCTAGAAAATATGAAAAACATTTATGGGTTTTTACAAAATTTAAACGACATCAACAATGTTCCAAGTCGGCGAAGCTTGTGTGTCTCATTTAGCAAATTTTGGGTTAAATCTTTTATTTATTTGGCTAATAAAGTCTACAAGTTTTAAAAAAATTTAAACAATTCTGAGAAAACGGAGTATTTCAAATATTCTAAATAGAGAAAATTTTGAATTTAAAATTTTTAGAAATCAACCTATAATGAGAGATTTGGAATTTTGAAAAACATAAACTACAGAGACGTGCGCTCGAAGTGTTACCAACTTCACGCTGCTGAAGGAAACAATCGGCTAATGACAGTGCGCTCATATTTTGAGAAATACACAACATTAGAAATATGTCGAAGTAATATCTAACATATACGAAATATTTGAAATATTTCAGATATTGCAAATACGCGAATATTTGATACTAATGAAATAAATATTAACGATTTTAGATATGCTAGAAATATGTGAAATATTCGATGCAATATTGCAAATAAAAATTTAATATTTCAATAACGCGAAACGTCCACAATATTTACTTTTATTTTCGAAATACTTCATAGTTTTGGAATATTGTTTATTTATCGATCTATAGAAATACTAAATATCTAATAAAGCTGATATATTCGAAAAATTCTAAATATTTCTGGTATTCGAAATAATTAGAATTCCCGGAATATTCAAAATACTTATCACAAACTATTCACGAAATATTCATGAAATAATTCAGACATTTACCTTATATAGGGGGCCGCATAAGGAACGTTAAAATTTGATCAGTGAATACATTTTTTGTTTAAGTATTTTTTTTTTCGTCCCTTTACAGAAATAACTAAATAATACTTGGGAAATTTATGATGGAAAGGTTCAGCACAGAACAAAGAACCAAAGTTGTTCAATTTTACTTTGAAAGTCAGCATTCGATTATTCAGATCATATCGAAATTTCTTTCATGTTCGAAATGCTCTAGCGCTCCAACACTTTACCGATTGGTTCAGCGTTTTGAGCAACAAGGGGCTGTCTGTGGTCTTCCGCGTGCTGGAAGACCTCGTGCAGTTCGAAATGAAGTGAGAAAAACCCCGAAACTTCCACCAGGCGACGTTCTCAGCAGTTAGAGATGTCTAGGCGGTCTTTGCAAAGAATTTTACATATGTTACATCTTTTCCCATATAATATGCAATTGGTTCACGAGTTAAAACCAAATGATGCACAAGAACGCATTCAATATAGTCGCCGTTAAGGTTACTTATGGGCCACCCTATACAAAATAACATTCAAATTTCCAAGTATTCCAAAATTTGATATTTTTGAAATATTTGGTGTATTTGAATGAATACATTTTTTAAATGTTCGATATATTTTAAATATTTTAATATTAGATTTCCGAAAATTATTAAATACATTCTTTTCTTATCATGATGAAATATTTGAAATAATGTTCAAAATTGTTGAAATGTATAAAATATTCGGATATGTGATACGCCAGATATTTCAAATACAGCAAATATTTACTTTATTATGAGAATTTAAAGGCGCATTCAAAATGTTAGAAATTATCGAAAGACTCGAAATATTCCAACTATTGGAAAAAAATTATTTAGATTTTTCAAAAATTTGAAATATTCAGAAAGTATATTCGAAAAATCATAAATACTTGATGTATTCCTGACATGAATACTTGACATATTCAAAATTCTTCAAAACTTCGAAAAAAAATCGACTTATTTCAGATTAAAAAAATCGAAATATATTTCTATGTCTGAAATATTCGCAATATTTGGATATTTTCTGCATATTTGAAATATTTAAAACAATAGAATATTTTTATGACCGACAGTGGCGCGATGTTCATTAAACGCGACTACTGTTCACAGGCTCGCGGGTTCAATCCTAGATACAGCCACGTATCATTATTTTAGCGATGGTCAGCTCGATGCGCCAGACTTCGAGTAGTAAAATAACTGTCAATTTTATGCTTAAATGTTTCTCAAACTGTGACGTTCAGAATCGTCGGCTCCGTTGAGTGTTAAAAATAGAATGCGTGTGAACTCACTGAATGTGAGAAGTTCTGCCATATCTCATTCTCCAAAGCTAGGGAATTAGTGTTTTGATAGAATGTTTTTGGCTGAATATGCCAATTTTAAAAAATTCCAAAATTCAATAGTTCAAATAACTTGTAAATTTAACATGTTGTACTATTCAATATTTTCGTTGTTATTTTCAAGTTGATTACTTAATGCTCATTAAATAACATGAAACTGTGTCGGCGCCACTTTAAATTTCCCGACTTAGAACTCTGCTCATACCCATTCAATATGTATACATTTAACACATACATTTTGTTAAATATGTACACTGTTATGTATAAGTACGAGTATATATGCATATTTCTATATATATAAAGTTTTATTGTGTTATATACAATGAATTTTTATGAGACTGAATGAAATGGAATGTAGTTGATGATACAATCATAAGGAAAATGAGCATTGCATTTTTATATATTCCACAAAATGATAAAATTTCGGGATAGTACAATGATCAAAGGTCAAAAGAACAACGAACAAAAGTAGCAGAAATATAAAGATAGGATTTCCACTTGATTTTATTTTCTAATCGTTTTATGTAGGACATCGACATGCACAGCAGCGGCATGAAGGAGAAAGACTGAGAAGTCCTCCAGAGAAATAACGCGTGAAAAGTTTAATAAAGGTTTTTTTTTTTAGAAATTTCATGATCAAGTCCATCTAAGCGATAGTGTAAGACCACTGTAAGTAACTTATTTCTTTCTTTCTTTTTTTGTGTAAGGAAAAATACAGCTATAAATTAATATGACATGACTTTCACAAAAGAAAGTTGAAAACACTACAACTGAAAAAACACATATTTTTTTTGGATTTCGATAAAAAAAAAAAGCTAACAAAAATTTCTACTAAGACAACAATTATGATTTATTTTGTATTTCTCTTTAGTAATCAATAATACGATCTTCCGCTTTTTGCAAGCGAGAGAGAGTGAGAAGTTTCGCAACATTTAATCTCTGTATCAAGCGATACAGAAACTTTCTGTCCAGATCCTTTTGAGGTTTTCTATGTAAATTTTTCGGGTTTTGATGATGGGCCGCAACTATTTAATGATGGATTTTTGATATTTTTCTAATGGAATAAATGTTATTAATGTTTGCTTAAAAGGAAAAACTTAAAATCAGAAAAATTTAAAATAAAGTGAAATCTAGAAATGATTGTAAAATATGAAGAATGGAAAAAATGAGATGAAATCAAATACAGCTTGATAATTTTATTTGTCCTTATAGTCTGTAAATGTGGAGTTTTCTATTAAATATTTTCGCAATTTATATATATGTATATATATATATATATACTTTACCTTACCTATAAAAGTATATAATTATGACTTAAAATCAAAAAAGGTTATTAAGAACCAAACACCAGAGAACTGCATTGACTATGAGGAAGAGATATAACATTAATTCAAATGTTCATTAAGTTATTAAACATCTTAGAGGTAAGTAATTCTTAGCAGTAGTTATGAAAAGAAATGTCTTCAATAAGTCTTATTTATGCTGTAATTTCGAGCATTTTGATTCATAGACACATATGCAGCCCTTTTCGTGTGTTTTTCTTGTGTAACATGGAAGAATATTGTACGCAACAAACTGGAAGAGATTCAATACGACAAAATTGTTAATAAGTTGCTAGCGACTTTAAACTGGACTCACAACACTGTTTTTGGCAGCTCAGCTGTTTTCGCGCAGCATGTTACTGTTAAGCATGTTCAGTTTGGTCTATAATTTAATCATGAATCGACTTATAAACGAACAACATTGACAGATTATTGAATTTTATTATCAAAATTCATTTTCGATTGACAAAGTGCATTGTGCACTTCTTCCTTTTTTTGGTCAGTTTGGGCGATATTCTGTGGCGACTATTCGGAATATTGTGACTAAATTTCGCACCACAATTACATTACTGAGAATTAAACCACCAAAACGCATATGTAGATCGCGGACACAGGAAAATATCGCAGCTGTATCCGCCAGTGTTGTTAAGGACCGTGAATTATCGATTCGGCGCCGTTTGCAGCAATTGCTCCTCTGTTACTCCAATATGTAGAAAATTTTGCGAAAAGATTTTGGTGTAAAACCTTTAAAAAAAAACAGCTGGTGGAAGAAATGAAGCCACACGACCTACCACAACAGCTAACTTTTGGTGAATGGGCGCTGGCAAAGTGGGATGAAGATCCACCTTTTTATCGGAAAATTATGTTCAGTGGCGAAACTCATTTCTGGTTTAATGGACACGCGAATAAGCAAAATTGCCGTATTTGGTGTGAAGAGCAGGCAGAAGCATTGAAAGAACTGTCAATGCATCCTGAAAAATGCACTGTTTGATGTGCATTATGGGCAGGTGGCAACATAGGACCGCGCTTCGTTGTTTAGTGCTTTTACTTGAGCCATCAAAAGCAAAGGATCCCAGAGAATTTGCAAGCATGGAAAAAGTTAGGTAGAACAATATTCAATATTTCCATTTGAAAGGTTTCAGTCCAATATCAAAGCCAAGCTAGATTATACTTTGGGGGAGTCTGCTCCATCGCTTACGACTGTAAACTATTGGGTAGCAGAGTTTTAACGAGGCCGCACGTTCTGCCAAAACGAACACCGCAGTGGTCGACCTATTATAGGCCTAATCGGATATGATCGTCGGATTTGCTTTGCTTCGTATATTGACCAAAGATTTTAAGATGAGAAAGTTGTGCGGAAGATGGGTGCCGTGATGTTTCAGTAGACTATTTGGCGACGTCTAATTTTTGCGCCGATTTATAATCATGGATGAGATATGGGTCCTCCACTTCACACCTGAGACAACGGAACAGTCAAAGCAGTGGACTGGAATGGGAGAATCGTATCCAAAGAAGACGAAGACGGTTCTATCTGCAGGCAAAGTCATGGCGACTATTATTGATTATATTCAGAAAGGAAAATCTATCAACGGCGAATATTATGCTAATTTATTGCTGCGCTTAGGTGATGAAATCACGGAGAAAAGCCAGTATTTGGTAAAAATCCTCTATTTCACGCATCCACTATTACGATGGTCAAAATTAATGAATTAAAGTTCGAAATGCTTCATCACGCAACTTATTCAGCAGATTTAGCTCCCTCGGACTATTTTCTATTTCCAAATTTGAAGAAATGGCTCGGTGGTAAATGATTTGCCAACGATGAGTGGATGGAGTCTGTGGTTGATGGCTATTTTAAATAGTTTGACAGTTCTTGCTATGAACAGGGCATAGAAGCTATTGAATATCGCTGGAAAAAGTGTATCGAGCTATAAGCATATTATGTTAAAAAAATAAAGAAAATGTTGCCCAACGTTTTTGAATTTTTAAATTCTCTACATGGTTTCTGTTGGAAGGGAGCACAAAAGCAGTCCAGTAGTAGTAAATCATCTAAAATTACTCAGTGCAGTTCTCTGATGCTTTGAATACTTTGATGTTATTGCAAATGTTCTTATTGTATGTACAAACTCAAAAGCAAAGCCTATTTCTTTACAGACAGGGACGAAGGAGAAAAGTGTTTAAGATTTATCTCAATATGAAAAACCAAAAGGGATTGAATGAAGCAGTGTACAAAGAAATGTTAATAAAATTCGTAGTGTTTTTCATTAATTAAAAATATCATTTTGTTATTATTGTTTAGTATTCGTTAGTATAAATGAATGTGTTCATATAAATATATAGGTATGTAAGTATATATAGACAAAAGGTTTGAGAAAAAAAAGAAATAGAGAGAGCAGAGAAATTGTTTAATCAACGTAAAATGTTTGTTTTTTTGAGTTTTGAGTTTAACGTTTTCATCTTAAGTGAACTATAGAAATATTTGCTTATCAAATTAATTAAATTTGTGTTCAACTTAATGTTGTTTATGGCACTTTTTGCACAATTTGCTATACATATTGAGTAACGAAATGAAAAAAAGTGGAAAAAGAAATACGAAAATATTGTGGCAAAGCTTCAAAAGCAGTTTGTTTGATAATATGAAAAAGTTGTTAAGGTGGTAAAATTTTAAATTGGAAAATTGAAGAAAAATATATTAACTATACTATTGAACCTGAAAATGTAATAAAAGAAATAAAACAAAATATAATACGAAACAAAAAAACAAAGGTCAAGTATGTTGTAGAAACATCATTGAATACGTATGTATACGTATATATAGGAGTTTGATAGAAATGATAACGTCAGTTATTTAATCTACAAATGACATATTGTTATAACGGACGCGTAAAATTATATGTATATTGAAATATTTAGTTTTCACAAATATTTAAAGTAATGACAACTCATTCATTTGGAAAAACTATTCTAGAGTTGGAATGCTCACAATAATGATGCATATTAAGGCGTCTCGAGAAAAATTTAGCTATTAATCCATGGTCCGAAAAAAGTATAAACAGGCAAATCAAAATTTGATGGGGGATTCGTTAAGTAAAAAAATATCAAACTCATAATTACTTTTCTTCGATAGTGATAACCTCGTTACCTAATAAGTGTTTCACTCAAATTATATTTCAAAATTTTATTCATTTAATTATTTCTAATCTGTAATTCAGCTGTCATTTTGTTCAATGAGTTTCGGCCACCATTTAGATTTTTTTTATCAGCCCTTTAAAGAATGACTGAATCTTCAAAGCTAAATACTGTAACAACTTGGTATTTATGTTCTCATTTGTACTGAAAAATTTTAAAATCGAATTCAAAAGTGTCAGATTAAAACTATAAGATGGATGTGGCATTACCATTAATTCAAACTCCAATATTTTCCGCAAAAACTGCGTTGAAATGGTGGAAAATCACGCATTTCCCATTTGCAAATTTAGAACTTTTTACTTTCAGTTTTGTTTGTATCAATTGTTAACAATAGGCCTTATGGTATATGGTTTGATTCCCTAGAAGCTGTCCAAAGTATATCACTTGCTTAAAATTCCACCAAATTGGCGACATACCCTTTTTTGTGATGAGATTCTGTCTTTGATAAAGTATGAACGCCTTCATCTTGCTTGGACTTGTGTCTCTTTCTTTGGACTTGTGTCTCATCCCCAGTGGCAATGCTTTCCAAAAGGGACCACTTTGGTTGGTAAATCGCAAGTGCTTAACCGTTTTGTTAAGTGATGGAACCCAAATATCGAGCTTTTTGCCGAGTGCAAACCATTTTAAAAGTTTTTCAATGGTCATGAGCGACACTTTGAGGTTCTCTGCAACTTTATTTACAAAAACGTGTCGGTCCAACTTGATAACCGCTTTGATTTCATACTAGTTGTAGTATCATCAAATTCGTCTCTTATTTTTCCTCAAGCCGACTTTTACTAATCTAAACAATACAGTTTAATTACTTATTACTGATAATAGAGTTTGTTATTCAAAAACTTGTAAAATTTATAACTTTCACCCCTGACTGGATTGATAGTTGTTTCCCTGCATCCCATGAATGGAATATTCTTAGACTCACTGAATGGGACTTTCTGCATGACAACAATTTCGATCGTAAGTTTGAGCTTTTACTGAACTTATCGATCACCCGGCTGCTTGAAATATGCGTCACATACATTGATGTGACCGCTGCTCTCACTAATTGTATCGGGAACCGAACTTACGATCATGTGTTTAATAATCGGTTGTACTAGCCACCGTACCAGGTTCGGTTTTCCTTCATACGTGTTTTATAATAGATTAAGTGTCAAACTGACACAATTCTTTTTGTTACTGCAATCTTCTCACGGTATGGGAAGGAATTTGAAAATTTATATTTGGGGTAAAATAAGGTAAAACTATATTAATTAAATTCAAGTTTCGTTATTCCTGGGGTAATGAGTGGACTTCGACAACTCGAAATTTTGAGTGCTTGATGAATTTATGATTTTTTGACAATAAGGTAGGACTACTTGAAAGTTAAATAGAGAATATTGCTTGCAAATAAGTATAATATATAATATTTCGTGCAATACGGAAAACATTTGCCATCAAGGAACAAAAATCTGGTGACCATAACCTCAACATTTAGATTGTTAAAGGCCTAGAAAACGCTTTTCAAACTGACATTTGGAATCGTAAAGATCTTATGAAATAAACGATATCTATAACCTGATTTAAGCTCCTTCACATCCTAAACTAACGGCGAGAGACGCAAAGGGAATTTTAGTTTCTTTTCTTCGTGTACAGCGGATTATGGTTATCCTATACTAAAATCTCCGCAATACGAACTCTTATGGAGCAATAGCAGTACCTAGAAATAGGACAGGAGGAGTAATTGGATTAAATGAAGTAAATAGCCAAGTTGCTAAGTCGATGTTAAAACCTCTGACCAATTCTTTGAACAAACTATAGAGGATTCCATATAAATGTTATTGTTTTAAAATACGTACAATTCCATAACATACTTGATAAAAAATAAAATTAGAAGAACAAAAATCCATAAATTCATTACAAATTTAACAAAAATTTTAAACATAAATCTCTGTAACTAAAAACGAACACAAAAACTAAATGTTTCCTTTAACTTTCATCAAGTTTTAAATATTTATGAAAATTGGTTATAGTAGTAGTAATAGTAAGTAGAATAACAAAAACATAACAAATGTAACAAAACAAACTCATTTCATTTCATTTCATTTCATTTCAGTTTTTCACTTTGGGTGTTGTTCGGTTTATTTTTTCAGTTTTTTTTTTCATCGTCCACCAACGCAAAAAATACCAAAATTTCCTCTCATTAACGCAAGTTGTGGGGCCCATACCTAATATACCTCGATTTGTCATCATCCTCACCACCACCGGCGGCAGCAACTGGATTCTCAATGCCAGCGGCGGCCATGCCGTCGGCACCTTCTTCGCCGCCCTTACGTAGGCCGGGTATAGATGGTATTGAAGGCATTGCTGGCATCGATGGCATCGAGGGCATTGAAGGCATTGCCGGCATTGATGGTATTGAAGCGGCGCCTAACCAACCTTTGGCGCTGCCCAACCAACCGCTGTAGGGAAGAGAAAGAGAAGAACAAAGCAAATATTTTGTTAAAATCTTGTATGCAATTTATTTGTTTTCAGCTCTTATAAAGATATGTAAAACGTAATGTAAAGAATAAAACAAAGACATTAAGGCGCTTTAACATACATATTTCATTGCGTGTCAGGTTCCATTGACATCACTAATCTCATTTACTGACATCATCAACAAACAAATAAAATGTGCGACGTAGGAGGAAGAAATTGTATGTGCGAACATGTTATATCCTGATTGATAAATGATTTCCTAAATAATTGTACATTGGCCTAAATATATTTGGTTTCAATAAAGGTCGCTATCCAAATTTGGCCATAACAAAATAGGATGAAATTATTAAAAAAAAAAATTATAGATGACAATTTTCAAAAAAAGAAAAAAAAAAAAGATATGTGATAGAAACTAAACTTCGCAGATTTAGTTAAAAGAACAATTCGGTCTGTTTTTAATTTACGAGATATGACATAGGCGGCCCCCAAACAAGCCGACATGACGTATATATGGCGCCAGACCTGACTTCTTTTAACGGGTTACGTCAATGGAAATCATTTACGGTCTATCATATTCGAAACCAGTTAGTTATATAAAATAAAATTGAATTTTCTATACAATAAAATAAATTAATAAAATACATTGATTAAAAAATAGTTATTTGCATTTCTTATTGTAGTGCAATAGATGTGCCACCCTGTGTGTTTTGAATATTTTCTATATTTAAATATATTTCGATTATTTTCCATACTTTGAATATTTTAAATATTTTGTACAAATAATATTTTGTATTTATATTTATTCAAACTCAGACCATTTTAGGTTTTAGCAAAGCATGATTCACGAAAATAATTTGTGGCCGAATGATATCCTCATAATGCCAATTGTTTGTATAGTTATTTCGGATTCTGCCACGGATCTCCTTCAGCAGACTTGGTATAGTGATTGCGAACTATTTATCAAGTTTTATGCATCTGAAGCTCTCAACTTAATGAGATTACACAGACCGGACTAAATATAAACAATGGTATTTTGAATAATTTGTATACTTTCACACAAAATAGAAAATAAGTTAAAATAGCATAAAAAGGTGCGGGGAAACAATACATATTCTATTGTTAAAGGCTGGTGCACTGAGTACAATATTTTCTGCGGAATATTGATCAAACCTCTGTAAATTACTTTGCGCCCAAATAGTTGTAAAAATGTATGGATTTAATTTCTTTACACGAAAAATTACAAATTTTCCCAGCAATATTTGCATCTTAACGTGAATTAATGAGCATGGTATGCATTCGATTTCGATTCGATTTCAAATTTTGTCATCGAGTAAAGGATAATATGTGGAAAAATGAACAAATAAGAAAAAATTTAAAAGGCACATTAATACGAAGCGCAGGAAACAACATATGTATATTTGGGGCGCACGAGAATTGAATCGGTTAACAGTTATAAAGGCTTAGGTATTGTGATCGACATTAGGCTTAATTTCGAAACTCATATTGATTCTGTGCGCGCCGAAGTATACTCAACTAATACAGGGTGTCCGTCGGGAAGGTATACTACTTTGGTTGTTTATAATTTTTGATTAAACGAAAGAGAATGGATCTTATATTGATAAATGTTTTATTTTATGTCGGCAATTATGTATGGAATACAATATCAAATAAATGTCCACCTCTGTTAGCCTCACAAATGCGAGCCCTTTTGAGAACATTTTTCATTACATTCTCACACATTTCACGCGGTATTTCATTAATTTCATCACGAATATTTTGTTTGAGTTGCACAAACCTTGCTTTTCAGATATTCCCAAAAAAAGAAGTTCGGTGCAGTCAAATCAGGCCACCGTGGAGGCCATTTCTCACCATTTCTTTAAATAACTTGTTGTAGAAAGAGGTCCCGCAGTAATTCTGTTGTAATCCTGGCTGTATGCGATGTGGCACCGTCTTGTTGATACCACATGCTAAGCAAGCCCAAAGCATGCAGTTGTGGCGTTAAAAAGTTTTCAATCATATCACGATATCGCTCCCCATTGACAGTTACCGTTATGCCGTTTTCAGTTTCAAAGAAGTAAGGTCCAATGATTCCTTCTGATCAAATAGCACACCAGACTGCCACTTTTAATGGATGCAAAGGTGACTGATAAATAATGTGAAGGTTGTCCATTGCTCAGAACCGACTATTCTGTTTATTCACATAACCATTCAAATGAAAATGTGCCTCATAAATCATAATCAAAATCATAATGAGTGATTTTTTCATGAAAATCAGGGTTGTCATGGGCGAGCTGTAACATCCTATTGGCATATGTACGGCGGCGTAAATGGCCTTGTGGAAGAAGCTCTTGTGTCAACTGAATCTTAAATGGAAACAAATGCAAATTTTTGTCCAAAATTGTGGCCAAAGTTGTTCTTAGAAGACCAAGCTCCTTCGCACGGCGTCGAATTGAGGTTGATGGATTGTTTTGAACACTTTTGAGCAGCAGTAATGTTTTCAGCCAATCTTGCAGTACGTTGTGTTCCATGCATGGCCCTATCAGCTACAGGCTCTCTTTCTTCGAAATCATTCACACGATAAATAGTGAATCTTGTAGGCACGTTGTTTTTTCAAAAATTTCACGTAACTTTCTCATCGTCACAGTAATCGATGATTGATTTTTATAAAATGTTTTAACAATTAAAACACGTTGATTTATCGAATGTTTTTCTGTAATAAATTTGTCACGTCTCTATTTCACGACTGCCAAATATGAACTGTCAAGACTAATGTTCACCAAAATGGCGGCGAAATAAAGTAGTATACCTTCCCGACGGACATCCTGTATTTATCTGCCAATTTGGGTCAAATATAGACTGGCTAGGGCGTTTCTAATGCCTCAAATTATTTACGGGCTTGAAGTGGTGTCGGGCACAATATCAATGAATGTTTCGAAATTGAAATTGGCAATAAATACAGTTTCAAGATTTATTTTCGGTGTACGCAGGCGTGAACATATTTCCGTATGTGAAAAGAGTTGGTCTTGCCATAGTTTTGTGAATTATCGCAATTTAATTACTTTTTTAAGGTTGTCAAAAGTGGAGTGCCTGTTTCACTATATGGGTTGTTCCAGTTTTCCCGGTTAACAAGAAATATACAAATCATTGTACCTACAATAAATAATTCAGCATATGAGAGGTCCTTCGTTATTAGGATTGCTCGATATTGGAACTATTACTTACTATTTAAGAGTATTCTAACAATGTTTTTCGTTCAAGAATTTTGCACAAGTTTTTTCTTCAATGGAAATTTAACGACTACATGCCTTCGTATATCATTGTTACTAATTATGATCGATATAACTTTCATTTTATTTTGTTAAATATTATTTTTTCTTTTTGCAATTACAGCTGGGGAACCAACGTTCATGATAATATTAGATTATATACATGTACATACATATGTATACATGTATATGTATACATCCATTTAAACAGATTTAAGATCATTATAGATATTCAGGAATTTATTACTGTGTAATACACATTTTTGGCCTTAAAGCCTTAATATTACTGTTTTTTGGATAAGTAAATAAAGAAATATTGTATGGTAAACAACTTGAAGCTGATCAATAATTTTCATTTAAGTGAATTTAGTACCAGAATTAAGTCAAACGACATGGTAATATGTGGAAGCACTCTCGAGAAACAAAAACTTCTCAAGTTAACTTTTGATATAGTCATTAAACAGTAAATCCTATTATGGGAGTCAAAAATAACTGATGCAAGCAAATTTAATGAAAGTAGTAGGAGAACTTTTCAACCGTTCCATCAATCCTCATTTCGGAAACCATGGGTAGGATCCTGTGATTCTTCCTATCTTTGCTCTTCACTGTCACTGTTTGGTACATACTAATAGTATCACATATCAGTGTATTCAAATTTGATAGATATCATGTCCCACCCACATGCACACATATATACCAGTGTACATCGACAGTTCAAATGCCAAATTGAACATAACATTTAGATATAAAATATTTATCGCAACTTTGATGTTCATCAAATCAAATGTCGGATGACTGATGGCTGTGATATTAACGTTGAAATGGATTTAGGGATATTTTGTATGAGGGAGCATAAACTCAAGAACAAAGTAATGCCAAGAGATTCAACATGGAATGCGAGATAAGTTTGTAACTAATGGAGAGTCTAAAACACAAACAAGGACAAAAATCAAAATGTGAATTGGGGGGGAAAAACAATTATTTGTGATGATAACAAAGCTGCAAATCTCAGAACATTTTCAGTAAGAGGAACAATAATTAATTTAGTATATTATATATATATATATTTGATCAAATTGCAATGTTGAATTAAAATTTACATAATAACTTTTTGCATAATTTTGAAAGTTTTTTGTAATATTGAATTTTTTATATTTTGAAAATTGTGTATACTTTCTACAATAAAAAATTTTGAAAATTTTGTATACTGTCTACAATAGAAAAATGTTGAGTATGTTGTAAATCGACTTGTTGTCAATTGTTTTTTTTTTTTTTTTTTTTTTATTTTTTGGATGTGTTCAAAAATCACATATTCAGAATTTGTAGAAAATTTTGATGATTTGTTTAATATTTTCATACAACGTGTAGTAATAAGACATCCATTATTTTTGCATGGCATTGGAAGCTTTATTTAGTATAGTCGATGTACGTCAAATATGCACCACAATGTTCGATAGCCTGTTGCCGTTTTGAAAGTAATTCCACTATATCTCCCCCATAGAAACCCTTGTCTCTAATGACAACAAAACTGCTGCATTGAATTTCTACCGACTTCTCTTGAGTAACAAAATCATTCGCCATAGACAGGAACAGTTTCGTACTGTAAGATGGATGCATAAGAACATCCCGAACAAGGTTTTGGAGCTCTTGGCGAGTCGCTATAAGTGTGCGTGGCTTGGCGTTGTCCTGATTCCTCTCCTATTGAAAAAAATGATCGCTTCCTTCAGACAGTCCACTTGTTAATAGTACAGAGTCCACGAGGGTTTTACGTGAGTTTCGTCCTGAAGCCCATACCCCCAGTGTGCTAATTACACTGGGCATATTACAATTCAATTGCTAGCTGGACAGGGGGAAAATGCTAATACAATGAGGAGTAACCATGTAATATGGGCCTGCAATTCCAAGGCCTGTCTCGACAACCGGAAGATATTTAGGACACAGATGATGAATGAGGCACATTACTTGAGACGTTGCAAGTGTGAATCCCTGTCACCCAGCAATGGGCCTCTGGTTAGACCTAGTAGCCGAGTTACTAGCACTTCCAACCACTTGTATTTCTAGAGCACAGGTCAACTTTGAGAGTGCTACACACAATAGTATCCCCTACTATCAAATAGTAACAAAAATTAACAAGGAGATAGGTGCGAGTTAGGGCAGCCGTATTAAACTTAACTCATGGCGAAGCTTACGTATCCATAAGTTGCGTTCATAGGGACATGGGCGGTGTACCAACTATAACTGATTTTTTTCTCAGAGATAATATAAGGTGTAAAAAAAAGAAATTCAATATTTTTGTATGACATTGAAAGGTTTTTTTTAGCTTATTGAGAATGATCCAATTTACATCAAATATACACCATTTTCTGTGGTAATTTTTTGCCGCTTTGTGGCCTCAATTCCTCTCCTATTGCACAAAACTGCCCGCTTCTGAGCGACTGCCCAATTTGCTGACAGTACAGGCCCGAATTAAGAATTTAGCCATGGGGAAGCAGCTCATAGTAGATGACTCCCCGCAAACTTCAATATATGCCCGGCAAAGACAGATTGATCGTTAAACCTGGATTGAACACCCACACATCGAATATCCAAACGGATTCAAACAGTCCTAAACGAGATTTTGTGCAATTTTTAATTCCTGGGCTTAGTTAAAGTCAGACTTGACGATTTCCGTTATTCCATCGACATTTTCGACAATTGGCCTGGCCTTCCAGAACGTAATGCATCTTTGACGTCAAAATTAGGGAAATAAAATCGACGAAATCAGAATCAAAATCATAAATACTATTCACATTTTTGGATACCCGGCATGCGATTTCGCCTTTATAGAAGCAAAACTGTAAAATATGGCACGCTCAAAAAATTACAAAACTGTTTGAGTAGTTTTGGAGTACAAAATATTATCTATCTAACTGTATAACCCTTTAACAACGCCATGCTATTGAGACGTTCTACATGTTCCATTATAAGTTCCTAGATTTAAGAATGCGTCTAGAACTCTGCACGGAGAAGAATCCGTGAAAAAATGTAAGGCTGTCATTAAGGAAAATAAGGTAAGGAGAAGCCAAAAATGCACCTCTTAGACATCTGCAACAGCTGCCATGTAAGAAGAAGTCAGCTGCGAAAAGAGATTTAGCGCTTACCATGGGCGGCCGCATAATTTTAAGTGAATGCATATTAAATTAACAAACTGAATGACCTAAAATTAACATTTTTGTGAACTTACTTCAAACGTAAAACCGTGGTTAGATACAATTTAGTTATAAGATAAAGATATGATTTCGATGAAACTTTTATTTCATTATAATGCTTGGATATTGCCGTTATAAAATACAATCGCATTTAAATGATCGCCTCTGAATTGCTTGCATCAGTGGAACCTTACGAGGTAGTTTCCGGCCACTTTTCCCACATTACGGGCGGTATGTTTGGGTCTCTAATGTAGCCCCACAAAAAAATATAAATGTAAATCCAAAGCAGGAAATTAAGCTTTCTAGAAAGTTCTCATGCAAAAAAGCCAAAATCGGTTGTGTTGAATCACGTTTGCATCACCACTTTTATAGTAAGTTTTAACAACGTGTATGGTTCGTAAATGGCAAGTCTTTCACTAAATAAATAACGCTTCAGATGATAGGTATTTAACACCTAATCGTACCCAAATCCCTTAGAAAACTTTTTAAATGTTCTGAAATTTCTAAAAAAATAATATATTTCCAATATTTATATTTGGATTATTTTTATTATCAGTCGAATAAATAAATCAATCGATATTCAATTTCTTCCTTCTTCCTTGCTACCTTCCAGCAACCACTACCACTTTTAAATCCTCCCTCTTAATACGTTTTCCTTTAATTTCAAAGTTGTTGGACGAGAATACTTATCAAATAATCGCTTTAATATTAAAGAAAAAGAGACATCAATAGATTCCAGTTTTTTTGTTTCGTTTCTATCACAAATGAAATCAAGCGGAAACGGAAATTTTAATAACAACCAAGTTGCTTTAGTCAGTGTGGAATTGTGGAAGAGAAAGAAGCTTACGACGACGCCACTTGCATACTTGAACAAGATGACTGACTGAGAAACATTTGCGAAACGAAACGAGCAGCAGCGGAGAGGAACATTTCTAAAAAGTTAAATCGTCAAGGAGGGGGAAATGAATGAATGAATGAAATAAAAAATAATGAATACGAGTAATTTGAAAACATAAACTAATTTATAGAAACTGACGACAAAGGGGGATAATGAGCAAACGATCTGAAATGAGGCAGCAAACTTAGATAATAAATCGTTTGTGGTTGTAGTATTACAGCATAAACGTGCGTCTTTTTTTATAAAGCAATTGCAACACTTTCATATGCAACCTACACTTTTTTCCCCAATTCCCAAAACTAACTTTTTACTACACTCGTATTCATTGTAGTCTTTTAAGTTACATAAGCTGAAAGCACCATATATTGCACAAATTGTGCTTTGCACAAAAAGGCAAAAAAGTGGAAAAGCAAATATTGCTATATCAATGGTCATTGGAATACGTAGAAGCGCATATGGCAACGAAATGAAAGCAAAAAAGGTAAGCGAGGGGGTGTAATACGAAAAGGATTTAATACGATTAAAACCAGGTTGATATAGGTTTTGTGTACCGCAAAATGCCGGCACCACCCCAATAAACGTAACAGTATTTATAGTGACATAAACGTACGTAGTTAATAGTCTATTGTAATGGTAGGAAACTTACGTCCAATGGGGTATGGTATTATCACTCCGGTATTGCTCTTTTTGTGAAGAGGTTCTACATTTGTCTAATCAATGTCAAGCGTTTCCGGACCTAATATTATTTCTCTTAGTATGTCGTATGCCTCTCTTTACAATCCACCCTTTGTTTTTACAATTAGAAAATCCTCTGCAGTAAGAAATTTGATTAATAGTTACAACTTCTAAGTATTCGTAATAGGAAACAACTTGATATTAGATTAGGGAAACTTGATATTAACGAAGAGAAGCATGAGGAAACTCTTACGTATACAATGTAATTATTTAAAGTCGCAGAACTAAATAGGGAATATCGTTAAAATACGAAATTAAGAAAGAAACACTAGCTCTATGGTTGCTTGCAGAAAAACATAATTTTTTCTAAATATTACTAAAAAGCAATGGCAGAGATAAAGACTATTCCAAAATATATCGAAATATTGTATATTTTAGTGCTATATTATGTAGAACATTTTTATCCATTCTTCGGTTTCAAAAGTAAAGTTAAGTAAAACACACATAATGTTATGATGAAGCTTTTATCATAATGTTTTTGTTTTGTGTTATCTTTAATGTTCGATGAAGCTTTTATTTCACTATAATGCTTGGACCTTGCCATTATATACGAAATACAATGTCATTTAAATAACCGCCTCTGGATTGGTTGCGGCAGTGGATCCTTTTGAGATAGTTTTCGACCACTTTTTTGCACATTTCGGGGAGTATCTCGGTGATAACTTGACGAATGTTGGTTTTCAAATGCTCCAACGTTTAGGGATTATCCGCGTAAACATGGACTTTGAAGTAACCCCACACAAAAAAAAAAAAAAAAAAAACAATCTAACAACGTCAAAATAGCATGATCTTGTTGGCCAATTGACGTCGCCAAAACGTGAAATCACGCCTGTTGGAAACTGCTCATGCAATTAAGCCAAAATCGGTTGTATTGGGTGGCTCGTGGCACCTTCTCCTCGACACCACATATTGTTCATAATCTTCAATTGCAGGCAAAAAAAGAGTCGGTTATCATATAGTCATAGCGCTTTGAATTGAAATTCGGATTATCCGCCACACTTTCACTAACAAAAGCGATATTTTCAGCAGTGCGTACATTGTGATGATCCACAAGCCTAATCACATCTGTAACGCATACAGTCTCTTCAAATTTATTTATAATCTTGCCAATTTTTTGCACAGTAGCTCGATTATGATAACCATAATCACCGGGTAGTGCACAAAGAGCGACCACGTTTAAATCACCACTTTTGTCATAAGTTTCAACTATATTTATTTTCGGTTGTTAAACGATCTATATTCGTAAATGGCAAATCTTTCACTAAATAAATAATACTTCAGATGACAGATATTTAACAGCTGACAGCCTTGCCAGACCGGCGGTTTTGAAACCAACAGGTTTTCAGCAAGATGCCAATATTAAAAGCATTTAATTCCAATGTTTCATTTTTCACTTATTAGAATAATTCGTGGGCCCCCTTTAGACCTTTGCAACATAAATAGTTATTAGCAGAAAATATCTCAAAAGCCTAAATGTTGAATTGTCAGTATCTTCTCATCTCAAACTTTGAGAATGTTTTTTGAAGTGATTTTCATATCATTTATCGGTCATTATTTGTGCTATTTTAAAAACCATCCCTTCCGTTAACTAAACAACAACTTACCAATACGTCATTGCAATCTAGTGAAAAATATTGAGTTCTACACAAAACGTATAGAGACGGCACACAATAACTGTCACGCATAAAGTTTTTCAATATATATAATCTATTGCTGAACAATTTGCAGCACCACTAACAAATTTATAATTATACAGGGCCATATGAGTGTTGGCGATTTAATTCTTCAATTTCTCGGTAACGCGCGGCGCGGGGTGGCGGGGGGATATGTTGTTCGCTGCGCCGCTTCCTGGAAATTTAGTCGCCATGGAGCCGTTCGCGGGAGTGCAGCGTGCATTTTATGTCCGAGCGTATTACGAAAACAATAAATCAGTGATTACTGCACGACGTTTGTATCGGCATGAACACGGTTTACACGATTTAAGTGAAGTTCCAAGCGCCAATTGGATACGAAAATGGATCAGAATGTTCGAAACAACCGGCTCAACAGTACCAATTACGGTTCGTGGTCGCCCAGTTTCTGCAAGATCAGCCGACATTGTGGAGCGTGTTCGTGTTTCAGTTCAGCGAAATCCGCAACAGTCAACACGTAAGAGAAGTCAGTCTTTGGATGTCAAAAGAACAACTTTACGACGAATTTTGAAACGTGATTTGCATTTGAAGGCTTATAAGTCTCAGATAGTCCAAGAATTAAAACCCGATGATGCCAATAAGCGACTTAACTTTGTCAAGTTTTCCTGGAAAACTCATTTCGAAAAGAGGGGAAATTTAATGGCCCCCACGTAGCCCCGATCTCTCTCCATGCGATTATTTTCTATGGGGCTACCTCAAATCGGTTGAAGAGGAACATTATTCAGGAAAGTAAGAAAATACCGAGAACAACTTTTCAACGGGTTTTCCAAAATTTGTGACTTCGGTTCCAAGAGTGTCAAGCAGCCGAGGGAAACCATTTGGACAACATTATTTTTAAGTCTTAAAAATTCCCATGCTTCTACTTTTTAAAAATACAAATATCCTTTTTTATTTTTCGTAGTTTTTTTTTAATTGAATATTTAAACCGCCAACACCCTTATGGCCCACCCTGTATAAATGCAATAAAGTTGTGGATAATGTTTTACCCATTTCAATTTTTTGCTTCACTCCATGAAAAATTTCACATTTCCGTTTAACCTCTTCAATCAACTGTCGTCTGTCCATCAACAAATTTGATGAATTGTATAAAAGTCGTGGGTGTGTTAGACGATATAAATATCCATTGACAGGTTGTAAAATGTAAAGTATAACGTGACAACTGTAGACCGCGTGTACATCAATTTGTCACCTTGAGTTTGTTTAAAGTGGTATCGATAACAACTTTGATATTTGTCATAAGAGGAGAGGGCTACTGTCAAATGTGATAAACGTTATCGGGTTACTGATGATAATTAGAAATGATTTGTTTTCTCCGTAATTTTCTAAAATTAAAATCTAATTTTCATTATGGCAGAAATTGACGCAGAAATAGATATTGACCCGGAATTTGTTATGATGCTCTGTTGAGTATTGAGATAGCTTAATATTGGAATAGGACCATTCACAAACCCAACCCTTTTAATAGTTTAAATTAGATGGGGGAAAGAAAAGTGTGGTTTTTAAATTTCAAAGATAAATTTTACATTTATAATTGTGAAATTGGAAACAATATAAATTTTGCAAATTTCATCTCGAAAGAGATGATTAGGGATAAAATTCCTATACACTCTGTAGAATTAAAGTTATTAAAAATCTCTATGTCCTAACATTATTTCGGCAGAGGGCTGAGAAAACAATCAACTTCTTGTATTTGGGAAAGGCACGTCTCACTTAAGAGAATGAAATGTAGCGCAGATTTCTCCCTAATTTTAGAGTTTAAGAGAAAATTAGTGAGAGACTAAGCCCTAAATTCGAGCCACGATTTAGTCGATCGAAACTTCACTATCGTGCATGTAATCGTATTCAAAATCCGCTTTACAGTCATCTACTTTCTTTTGGGCGGCTCAGATTTTCACTTACGCAATTCATTACACCGAGCTTGTCGAAGAATAAAATAAGCGCGAGTGGTAAGCCTAATTCGAGTTTAAATAGCATTACTTTTTTTCCAGGAGTTTCCATTTTTTTCCTTTAAAAAATACCTACGCAAATTAATTTACGTAAAGATTTGCAATTTGTATCAATATATGATTATTGTTTACCCATATCAGCAATATTGCATTCGTTGTTGAAACAATTTTAATCATCAGTTATGGACAAAAACGCAATGTTAGTATAAGAATTAAAAACTTATCCGCAAATTTAGAGTTATTAAAGTTAATTTATCTGAATTTTGATGCGGTCGTACAAGCTTAAATGGAACCGAATGTTCTGCGCAAACAAACGAAGCAATTTAAAATCTCTAGAAAGAGTCTATCAGGATATTTAATGCGAGGTTATAGGGCCGTATGTGTGCCATGTGTCTTTAAAGTATTGATTGAGGCTGTAAAGAAACGGAGTCGCATTACAGCTGTGTGGAAGGCATTGCGTCATTTAATCACAGTGTGGGTAAGTTGGTGCGACTTTTCGCATACAGGGACGCTACCAAATTTCTTCCAAATGACAGACATAGCGGTAATATGCATATTTGGAAATTTAAGGGTTGGGTTTCTTATAGAAAGATTATATGCCCATAAAATTCCATGAATTTAATTTCAATATTTCTACGTCTACCCATATCAGCAATATTGCATTCGTTTTCGAAACAATTTTAATCATCAGTTATGGACAAAAACCCAATATTACTGTAAAAATTCAAAACTTATCCGCAAATTTAGAGTTATTAAAACTAATTTATCAGAATTTTGATGTGGTCGTACAAGCATAAATGGAACCAAATGTTCTGCGCAAACAACCGAAGCAATTTAAAATGTCTAGAAAGAGTCTATGAGGAGATTTGATGCGAGGTTATAGGGCCGTAGGTGTGTCTTTAAAGTATTGATTGAGGCTATAAAGAAACGGAGTCGCATGACAGCTGTGTGGAAGGCATTGCGTCATTTAATCACAGTGTGGGTAAGTTGGTTCGACTTTTCGCATACAGGAACGCTACCAAATTTCTTCCAAATGACAGACATAGGGGTAATTTAAGGGTTGGGTTTCTTATATGAAGATTATAAGCCGATAAAATTCCATGAATTCAATTCCAATATTTCAACGTTTATGTTGTTTATGTCTTATTGGTATTATCTTTGGAAGTAATCCTTACAAAACAGCATATAAGCACAAAAAAAAAAAACAATCCCTTGATCTCGACTTTTACCCTTGATATAAGGAAGCTTCCTACATTCAGTGAATTTACAGGCAAATTCTATTTATGAACTTTATGAACATTGAACAGGAGCCACTCCTTAATGACGATTACGAACGCCAGTTGAAAAGTTTTTATTAGACTTACCCCTTGAAATAACTGCCGCTCAAACAAAGATTCATGGTAATGGCGTTCTGTACTAAATATCACGATAAGGTTGCTCATAAGGTCACAAGTAACATAATAGGTTATATTTAGGTAGTATATAAAAATAAATGTTCTTAAATCTTTGGAATTGTGACTTTGGTAGGCAAGGCAGCAGCCGCGGATGCATCAATTTTTTTTTTCTCAGAAACAGGCTCTCGATTTTGGTGAAAATTAAACCAGCGTTGAAGGATAACCATATAGCAGCAGGATTCCAATATTTAACAAATATATGTTAGAGACAGAAGAATAGAAAAACTTTGTATTAATGAATGGGGAAAAGTTAACGTTGATGATCCAAATAGCTTTAATTATTATTGATGTGATATAAAGTGTTTTAAACCGTTTTCCACAAAATGTGAGTTTTCAAGCTTGGCTTCTGTTATGAAAACTGTTTTCCTAGATGCGAAATTTCTGAAAGAATGAACATAGATATATAGGATTATCCATTTGGTGGTTCCAAAGCCGTCGATCTGGCAGGGCTGTCAGTTATTAAATACCTGTCATCTGAAGTGTTATTTACTTAGTGAAAAGTTTGTCATTTACGAATATGGATCGTTTAACACCCGAAGAACGCGAAAAAATAGCTAAAACTTACTATAACAGTGGTGGTTCAGACATTTGCTCTCGATCGAATAAAAATTTTTTCAGCAATGAAACTCTCTTCTTACTCGGTGGTTACGTCAACAGGCTATACTATCGCATCGGAGACTTGGGGCTCGGAAAACCCAGAAGTGTTGTTGTGGAAAAGCCATTGCATTCGGAAAAAGTGACTGTTTGGTGTACTTTATGGTCTGGAGGTGTCATTGGACCATGATTTTGTCGAAAATGATGCTGAAGGATCCGTTACCGTCAATTCCGAGCGCTATGGTCGTATGGTGGCTGATTTTTTTGGCCTGCTATTGAAGATTATGGAATGTGGTTCCAACAAGACGGTCCCATGAGCCACACAATGCAACCGATTTTGGCTGTACTACGTGAGAAGTTTCCAGAAAACGTAATTTCACGTTTTGGCGACGTCAATTGATCACCAAAATTATGCGATTTGATGACGTCAGACTTTTTTTGTGGGGCTGCGTCACAGACGGTGGAGCATTTGAAAACCAACATTCGTCAAATTATCGCCGAGATACCGGTCGAAATGTGCAAAAATGTGGTCGAAAACTACCTCAAATTGATCCACTGCTGGATCTAATCCAGAGACGGTCAGTTAAATGGCATTGAATTTCATAATGGCAAGGTCCAAGCATAAATATAAATTTCCTAGAAATCATGTGTGTTTTATTTAACTTTACTTTTGAAACCTAAAAATGGATAACCCCGTATCAGCTATAAAGGAAATAATAAAGATATTTTCACGGCAATTCGCTTTCAGTGTGACGGAGAGTCACAGAACATATATGAAATACACTTAGATGACCTTCAGCCGCAACTTAATCGTACTAGCAAGATATTTGGTTCACACACACGCACAAAAAAAATCATTTTTTTATTTTATATTTGGAAAATTGAAAATATTCTACTTGAAAACGATAAGCCAGGAAATTCATTTCCAATTATACCTTATATTTCCAACTTATACATTTTTTCTCAATAGAAAAATCTAAATTTAGTTTGATTCCCTCACAATATCAAATGCAGAATTATCATTTTAGATTTGTTTTCATTTTATATTAGGAAAATTACAATTGAAGTTGAAAATGTTCTGCTTGAAAATAAGAAGTCAGGACATTAATTTCAATTAAAGCTAATATTTCCAACGTATACATTTTTCAATAGAAAACCCTAAATTTAGTTTGACGCATTCATAATATCAAATGCAGAATTTTCATTTTAGATTTTTTCATTTTATATTAGGAAAATTACAATTGAAGTGGAAAATGTTCTGCTTGAAAATGAGAAGTCAGGACACTAATTTCAATTAAAGCTAATATTTCCAATATATACATTTTTCAATAGAAAAATCTAAATTTAGTTTGATCCTTTCATAATATCTAATGCAAAATTATCATTTCAGTTATTCTTTCCTCATATTAAATAAAATTTCTCTATATCGACTGGTGTTTTTTCAACATAAAATAGTAGTAGTGTTTCTGTAGTAGTTTCTGATCTCTTCCATATATAATTTGCTAATCAGTTCTTAGAGTTCAACACGATGTATGGGAAATATCTGGAAGTTTCCATGAGCTGCTGGAGTTCGATGATTATATATACGTATATATGTACACCCATGATTTGTCACCAGTTATGACCTTTTTGAGGAAATCTGGATCGTCGTTGACGACGTTCAACAGCTCCTGGGCGACGTTGTTTTTGCTCAAAATTTAGCAATTTTGGACAATCTTCGCTGCCGCACGCTTCATGCCAACAACAGCCCCAGCACATCAACAACCGATGAAAATGTTGAGAAAGTAAAGAAAATTGTTATGGGCAATCAAATCACAATTAGAGAAGTTACTGAGGATGTCGGCATATCGGTTGACTCATGTCATGCAATCTTTTCGGACATTTTGGACATGAAGCGTGTGAGCGCGAAGTTCGTTCCGAAATTGCGGAATTTTGACCAAAAACAACGTCGCTTGAGCATCGCTCAGGAATTGCTGAATGACATCAACGATGATCCAGATTTCCTTAAAAAATCACAATTGGTGACGAATCATGGGTATATGGTTATACCATCGAAACCAAAGCCCAATCATCCCAATGGAAGAGTCCAGGAGAGCCAAGACCAAAAAAAGCACACCAAGTTGGAAATGGAAAGGTTTTGCTCACTGTTTTCTTCGATTACCATGGCGTAGTGCATCAGGAGTTCTTACCACAAGATCCTGCGATATTACCTTGAGAGTATTATCTTGAAGTTATGCGCCGTTTGCGTGAAGCAATACGAAAAAAAAATATTTTTTTATCATCTTTGCTTGTGAGAGATTATTTGACTAAAAACGACACCGTTATCATGCCTCAGCCACCGTATTCACTAGATTTGACCCCTGCGATTCTTCCCTGTTCCCAAGATGGAAGAGACCCATGGAAGAACGGCGTTTTGCGACGATTGAGGAGACAAAAACCGAATCGCTGAGAAAGTTAAAAGACATATCAAAAAGTGCATATCAGAACTGCTTCAAGGATTGGAAAAAACGCTGGCACAAGTGTATTATATTTGAGGATGACAGGAAATAAAATAGAAATTGATGAATAGATAAATATTTTTTAATTTTTGAAAAAAAAATGAAAATTAAATTTTTTTTTTTTTTTTTTTTTTGAACACACCTCATCCTCTGATTAAATTTCAAAACACTCTGATTAAGTTTCAGAAATTTACATTTTGCTCTTAGAAAAGAATCACATAGCGTACTTTTCGCTTGAAATATATACGAGTATGTTTGCTTCATAACATCATGACTACAATACTTTATTATTCTTCCTCAAATAGTATCTGAGATGTTATAGATTAAAGTTGTGCCTGAGCAATATTTTAACCTTTTAGTCTTTACGAAAAATGTCACTACTGTAAAATAATGGCACCAAATTTTTAATTTATGCTAAACAATTTTTTTGGTTTCACAAATTTTTGTTGGACATTTAACATAATTTGTTTAGCGACTTCTGGCAACACTGTCACCCATCTCCTCCTACGTTGGTGATGATGGAGGTCACCCATCACAAATAAACCATCCCGTAAATGGTCACTTTATCGTTTCATTTTAACAGAAAAGAGGGGCGTCATTCTCTAATGACATTTGAAAGGTCACTACGTTTGGTTAATGAGCATGAATACGGAATTATCGAGAGCATTACGAACACCACAACATACCTAGCACTTACACAACTATAGGTACATAAACTGAAGACTTCACGCACACAGGCACATACATAGATAAATACCTAAACACATTCGTACATATTTTTAGGTTTTAATTAACATTTCGTAAAGCATTCGAACGTTGTTTTTAACGATATGAAAGAATGGATGAATGTAGTGAAAAATCTTTATCTCTATCTTAAACCTCAAATATCGTACTGGTATCTACGTACGTGTGAAAAGCAGAAAGTTTTGGCTTGCAGCCTGTACTTGAGTATGCATGTGATATTTCGAATCCATGACTCTGCATGTAAATTGGCGATAAGAAATTGTAAAGTTCACATTAGCACCTATGACTAGACAATTATGCATAATTACCGCCTAAAAGGGTACTTTTTGCGGCATTTTCAAACGTCCTACCAAATCTACCATAAAAAAAAGTGAAACAGCAAGTGAGTATCTTCTTCTAGCTAACACTGGGAAATAATTACAAAGAATCATTGAAGACATATGAAGCTTACATACATATACATATATATTTTAATATACCTGGCTTGAAAATTAAACTTTGCTATATTATGCCAAAGATAAAATTACGTTTAGTCAATAACTTTTACAAAATTTAAATAATTCAAAATTTATATAACGACAAGCGGAACAGAATGAATCGAAAAATATTTTTATTTGTCACCGATTGTAGTATCCAAATCGAAACTACCAACAATTTTAAATGTGATTATGCCAATTGAGCTAACATGAAATGAAGCCAAAAATAATTTTAATTTTTTCCTACTTATGATATTTAAATCTAAACTATCCACAGTTTGGCTGACTCTGATTCCGACAACGAAATCAATATCGCATTGAGTTGAGATACCGGTTCATACAATCAAAAAAGTTATTTAAGATTTCATGAAGTATTTAGGTTTCATTAAGAAATTTTCAATTCGAAAAAACAAATAAAGGGTATAAGAATAATGATATCAGGATATGTACTTGGAATGCGCAGGCCCTTTGCAGATAAGACACATTTAACCGACGTGCTGATCACTTGGAATATCCATTAAGTGGTTTCAAAACCGCCGGTCTGGCAAGGCTGTCAGCTGTTAAATACCTGTCATCTGAAGTGTTATTTATTTAGTGATAGGTTTGCCATTTACGAAAGTGGATCGTTTAACAACCGAAGAACGCGTAAAATTAGTTACAACTTATAAAAGTGGTGATTCAAAAGTGATTCAACACGACCGATTTTGGCTTTACTGTATGAGAAGTTTCCAGAAAGCGTAATTTCATGTTTTGGCGACTTTATTTGGCCAACAAAATCATGCGATTAGAGATTTTTTGTGGGGTTGTGTCAAAGATAGTGTTTACGCGAATAATCCCCAAACGTACCGCACGAAATGTGCGAAAAGTGGCCGAAAACTACCTTAACAGAAAGCACTGCTGCAACCAATCCAGAGGCAGTCATTTAAATGACATTGTCTTTCATACTTAATGACAAGGTCCAAACATTATAATGAATTAGGGGTTTCAACGAAATCATATTTCGAATTCAAATCCATTTAAACTTGAATCAAAGGTTAAATCTACCGGTTCGTTGAAGCCTTTTAAAAAGTTAATTAGGTTAAAAGAATATTTGGCTAATTTCAGATGAAACCCCAATCATTCCAACTAGCCTGAAATGTTTACTATTGATGTTAATGTATCGTAGATGAACAGTCTTATTTTATAAATTTCAATAAATATTTATCACTACTTCGTTTTTCTTTTTTTTTTTTTTTTTTTTTGAGGAAGTACATTTTACCGACTAAGATTATTATATTCGTTTATTACAAATCTAAACGCAACTTTTGCTATTATCCTTCTCGACATCCTTTGCGTGTTTCTTGTCTCTACTGTCACTTCTTAGCTATCTGTTTTCATTCGTGCTTATGACTTTGTCGTAGAGCTCTAGGAGAATCTTTTGTCACTCCTCAGCGAAGATCATATAATGGAAATACACAACGATAAAATTGTTTATAACTGAGGCTCGCTAAGGTCTAGTTATGATCTGCTTTTGACCAAGCTTCGATCTCTAAAGGAGATTGTCATCTATTAAAAAAGACGCAAGTAGAAACACGTGTGATTTTGAAAATCTGTATGCTGACTAATGAGGGTTTTGAAATGGCGTGGAAGAACCTCATCGAACGATACGAACATAAAAGGAATTTAATTGATACACAGCTGAAGGCTTTGTTTAGTCTGGCACCAATTCAAAAGGACTCTGGTCCAGAAATAAAGATTCTTAAACGTACGATCAATGATTTATTGACCCTTGAGTTTGTCTTGCCAACCTTACCTTTAACTTTTGGAAACAATCCCTAAACGTGGTTTCCGAGCCAACTAAATTTAAACAAATGGACTCCTATCTGATGGCCCCTTACTAGACTTTCGAAGAGATCACCGTTATTCGGACTTTGTACAATTTTAGGGCACCTTCTACCAGCAAAGATATTAACTCAAAAAACGATGAACCTTTACGATGAACACCATCCGTTACGTCTATATTCAACTTTTCTTAAAATGTCCGTGGAGCATCGACTTTCGCTGGTCATGGTTGAGAAACGTTGCACTTATTGTCCAGTCAGTTTCCACGAATTCAAGATTTCCTTAGTAGCTAAATAAATAAGAAAAGAAACATCTCTACCGTATGATTGTCACAAATCTATTTCAGGTTTTGATATCTTTAGATGTGTTCTTTCTAATCGAATTAACCAGGTAACAATATTTCTCATCTATTCTGTCAGTAATTTTTGCAAATACTTTAAAAATTTTGACAACTTTTACATGCTTATGGAAAATCACTAATATTTAACGGTTATGATGTTCTTCAACTTTAAAGTTTGACGTCTTATATCTAGCAAATTCAACCATAACTTGTTTGTGGGGACATCTTTTACAAAACAGCGAGATTTATTCGTACTTCTATTTAATGAAGCCATATAAAATTGAGTAAATCTCCGTTTTTTTCCAGACACTTAATAGTTGTAAACTAAAAGGATTAATCAAACAAATCCTTTTGAAAGATTTAGCTGGGCAATAAGCGAAAGACAACATTAGAACTATGATATATTGACCGAAGTGTTTTTTTAACTAAAAGTTTCGTATATTAAATATTTAGGTAGAGGATTAAGTCAACATAGTTGTAAACTAAAAGGATTAACCAAACAAATCCTTTTGAAACATTTAGCTGGGCAAGTAAGCGTAAAATAGCATTAGGCTTATGATATGTTGATCGATATCTTCTTTTAACAAAAAATTTCCAATATTGAATATTGAGGGAGAAAATTAAGTCGTCAAGTTTTTTCGAAACTTTTTGCGTGTACACTCGGATTCGTTTACATATCGCCATCCTAATGCTGCAATTTTATTTCCTATACAGCACGCAAACGTATTAAATATGTGTGTGTCTGTACACCGATTGCACAGTGGACAAAATTTATGTGTCGACAAATTTTATGTACGTGCCTGGCATAGTTTCCAAAACGAAGAGCCAATTTTACAAGGAATTTTTCTTAAGTGCCCGTCAGTTCGTTTCTAAGTAATAAGCAGTGAAACTAATTGATTATGATGGATATAATAATGGATTTCTTATTACTACACTTTATATATTATCTGAAATATTCTGACGGCTACTAAGCTGATAGTATTTCCTCGACTTAACAAGGAGAATTTAAAGGCTCAAAAATAAGCACATATTCCAATAGGTGATTACCCTGTGTAAATAAGCCACTACCAGAATGAGTAAATACAGAGCTTTTTTGCGAATTTTGTAGTATTTAAAAATTAGAATTTATTTACTTCATAAGAGACTAAAATACATATCCCACGAAATATTTTTTTCTAAGAAGTGGAAAATATGCTGATATAGCATTCCCAGAAGTTATAAAAATGCCACTCTTGGGAAATGACGTTCTCTCTCTCCCTCTCTTGCTGGGCACAAGTCTTATACATGCAACTGTTAATATGAAAAGACGTTATGGGCAATAATCTGCGCAATAGTTAACAATTTTATTTGATTTTCATTCCTTTCTATTCTGACTTAGTCGGTAATAAATATATATACTTGCCGACCTATGCTAGTACATATATAATGGTGTTTTTATCAGGATTATCCAAAAGTGAGCAAATACCGGGTTATCCATTTTTTGGTTTCAAAAGTAAAGTTAAATAAAGTACACATAAAGCAATGTTTTCCATGAAACTTGTATTTCAATATAATCCTTGGACCTTGCCATTATGTACAAAATACAATGTCGTGTAACTGACCGCCTCTGGAGTGGTTGCAGCAGTTGATCCTTTTCAGCTAGTTTTCGACCACTTTTTCGCACATTTTGGGCGGTATCTCGGCGATAACTTGACGGACGTTGGTTTGCAAATGCTCCAACGTTTGAGGGATTATACGCGTAAATACGGTCTTTGATGTAGCCCCACAAAAATGTCTAACGGCGTCAAGTCGCATGATCATGGTAGCCAATTGATGCCGTCAAAACGTGAAATTACGCTTTCTAAAAACGTCTCATGCAGTAAAGCCAAAATTGGTCGCGTTGTGTGGCTCGTGGCACTGTCTTGTTAAAACCACATATAGTTCATTTCATCATCTTCAATTGCAGACCAAAAAAAATCGATTATCATACGGCCATAGCGTTTTGAATTGAAATTTGGGTTATCTAACAGAAATGATATTTTTTTTAGCAGTGCGTACATTGCGATGATGCACAGACCTGGCCACATCTATAACGCTTCTAGTCTCTTTAAATTTCTTTATAACCTAGCACAATATATGGATTATGACGACCATAATCGCCCGGTAATGCACGAAAAGTGCCCACGTATGAATCATCATTTTTATAGTAAGTTTTAACCATTTTTACGCGTTCTTCGGTTATTAAATGATCCAAAGTCGTAAATGGAAAACCGTTCACTAAATAAATAACACTTCAGATGACAGGTATTTAACAGCTGACTGCCTTGCCAAACCGGCGGTTTTAAACAATTTCCACCTAAATTTTGAATAATTTATACATGCAAGGTATTCTAGACATAAGATATTTTTAGATATACTAAATCCAAAAAAAGAATGCATAAAAATGTACAGCAAATATTAAATAGAATTGAAAAGGAATACAATGAAAAAATCCTGCGTCTTAGAAATGAAAAATGAATTATCATCAAGATATTGAATAAGTATTTGACAAATAACCTTTCGATAAATAAGTGAAGCGAAACACGACGACAATAAGAAAAGGAAAAAAAAAACGACAGCAGACAAAAGACGTTTTATGTGAGCTCGTATCAGAGATAGGAAGGCAGATGAGAAAGGAAAAAAATCAGGACATACATGGGTGTATATACTTAACATTAATGCCTTACAAATACATATAAGCCTATCAACTGAAATGACACTACATGGCAGTCACGCGCACACACGCACAGAGTGACATATATACTCATATGCTGTTGAAATAAATTGCCGTCATATAGATGCCACATCCGAACAACAACGTACAAAGTTAACTGAAGCTTCCTTTCCACAGTTGTAAGAGAGAGGCCCTTAACAACAGGAAATGAAATTTCTCGCTTTCAAGGGATGCGGTGCAAGAGAGAAAGAGAGATTTATGTGGGAGCGTGCATGTGGGTACATTTGGGTTTTCGATTTATAGGAGGTTTACACACCTACTGTATGTGTTATCTTATATAGCCCTTAACATGTGTTTTAGGAAATGTGTATCAATACACACACACACACACGCACATTCTTGGTTTGTCATGAGTTGGCATGAGCCAGCATTTGATTTCATGATTTAAAAAACAAAAATAATTTATTCCTGGTGTGATTTCCAAACATTTAACTGAAGGCAGAAAGAAAAGGGATTTAATTGAAATTTAATTATTTTCCACTGAATCCCAACGAACAGAAATGACGCATATGTAAATAGAAGATATTTGTTTACTTCTGAATGAATTGAAGGATATACATATATCATAAAAGTATCGAAATAATTATTATACAATAATGGAATGTAATAAAAGTCATATTATGGTATTTCTTTTTCTACCAACTGATGCTAAATTTTCTTATATTTGAAAGATACTATTTATTATATTATAAAAAGAGAATGTAATGGCAGTGGCACATACAATCTTCGATCCTTCGTGATTTATAGTAATAGCAACGTTCGACTCGAAATGTAGCTCAACAATCTATTAAATATCATCGCAATTCTTGGATGAATCCATAAAACTTAGTCAAAGATGACAAACAAAAACTGATTTGACTACTTTCATGCCACGCCTACGATTCATCCATGTTCAAAGTATTTAAAACAGTGCAAGTATTTTGAATATTTCAATGCAGGGACTTTTAGTTTCACTTGTGGTGTTGATATTGTCATTTGTTTTTTTTTTTTTTTTTTTTTTTTTGTTTAAGTATTTAGTGCGCAACTAAGTTCTATTTTTTTTTACAAAAATTCAACTTTATTATGAAAACAAATGATTCATTGCAAGTATTGCCCATCGCTAGCTACTACTTTTTCACATATTTCTGACAAAGCCTGATTTCCATCACGGTAAAACTGTTCATCTTTTGAGGCTATCCACGAATCTGGTCATTCCTTGATGTCGTTATATGAGTGGAACCGCTGATAAGCCTGATCTTGTGCCATCGAACCGAACAAGTGATGATGGAACGGCGCAATATCTGGAGAATATAGCGGATGGGGTAATACTTCCATTTTGATTCAATTTTTCCTAATCCTTTACAATGCGGTGAAGAAACCCTTTCCTTTTTTTGTTGCTGAAACAGTTGTTCACAGACGAAAAAACGACGTTCAACGTTCCTAGGCTCTAATTCATAAGGAACTCAAGTTCCTTGCTTTTGAATCATTCCCAACGCATGCAATCGCTTGGAAAAGGCTTAGCGGGTAACTCCAGAAGCAAGTTCTACTTGCGTTTGACACGGATCCCCATCTAGCAATGCGGTCAATTCAGTGTTCTCAAAGGATCTTTCACGCAAATGGTCATCAACATCAAAATCACAATCTTTAAAGCGATGGAACCAATCTCGACACGTTGTTTCACTTCAAGCAGCATCTCCTTAAACGTTTTGAAGCTCTCGATGAGCTTCAGCCGCAGTTTTCTTCGAATGAAAGAAGAAAATTAATACCTGCATATGACGATTATTTGGCACAAAATCATACAAATTCACACAAATCACTATTGTGACGAGGCACTGTGTTTACAATATGCCTAAGCTTGGCTCATGACGTTTAGGTTATGACAGAATCGACTAGCACTTACAGCTGCAGCCATCTATTGCCTAATACAATAAAAATGTGTGCCTAATTCATATTCCAAACAAGGATTCATTTTTTAAATTCGTTGTATATTCGTTTTTTACCTGAAATGAGATGAAAAACTGAAATTGATTTTGTTTCTTTATTGAAACATAATAAACAATTATTTTGATTTAAAAACCTGAAACAGAAATGAAACTAATTATAACTTCTTTCCTTAGCAGAGACAAAGGACTGGAGCCGAACTGCAAAGGTTAAATATTAACTCAAATATTTTATTTTCTGAATTTACGATACCAGGCTCTGAAATTTTCATAGCAACTCAAAAATCTTATCGTCTCTTTTTTTAATATTTCAATGAAGTACATATAAAATGTTTCATACACTTTCATAAACAAAATAGTATCTAATTTAGTTTTTGAGGCATGAAACAAAAAAACAAATTTAAGTACAATTCTGATTCGACTATTGGAATTAAAATAATTTTTTTCTTTCATATTTTCGATTTAGATTCCACAAATTAAAACAAATCAAACCCGTTTTGGGATATGATTTCGTTTCGGTGACGTTTCCTGTTTCACAATATGCTGGAATCATAATTTATTACGATTTGCTAAAAATATTGGTGGAAGTTATAAACGTTTACTTAAAAAACAAAATAGACCAAAGTAACCCGAATTTTAAACAAATTTACAAAATTAAAATCGAGCAAAGTTGAGCTCTGAAGGAAACGATGGCAGTGATTAAAACCTCCGTTGTAAGAATAAAAATTTACTCTTCCTCGCAAATTCAAGATTTCAAATAACGGCGCAACCAAAGAAATTCAGTAAAATAATACATCGATTTTGAAGAGTGCTTTATATGCTACACATAGGGTGACACCTTAATACAAAATACGGAAACATTTTTACCTTATGAGATTTGCTACAAGGAAAATTTAAATGTAATTCCCTTATGGCACAATCTCTTTATAACCATTTTCTTTTACATGGAAGTTTGCCTCAAATTCTACGCTTTTTGACTACAACGAAGTTTAAAAGAATTTACACAAACTGACGTTAATATTAATGATTATCTTTTCCCACCCCTTCAACACGTCTAACCTGTTCTAAAATTCTTAGTTTATAACTCACAAGTCTTAACCATTTGTCCTTTTGAAAACGCAAAATGAATAATTTTGTCCTGTGAAATTTCAAATTGCAGCACTTTAAAAGTAAAACTCGTATTTTATCACAAACGTTCTTTTCACACATTACCAGGGTTATCTTGTGGCTGTCACTATCGTTTAATTTTGCAATTTTTCTACAATTGTTATTTCTGCTGTTGTTAATGATAGCAGCAGCGATGGTTGCAGCAGCACCTACACAGCCACTAATAGCGCCATCGGAACCCTCCAAACGAAAGTAGTGGTGATATGAAGTGGCAATACAAGTCCTTGTTGCTGATGGGGTACCAAAGAAATTTATGCTAATGTCATTATAAGTAGTGAAAAGTATCGTTATAAATTTTCTCATTTTATTCATAATTCAGAATTTAACATAAGAAGTATTTACATCCATATAAATAGAGATACAGGTGTGCAATTACCGTATTCAAATATGCAATAGCAAGTATCTTAACAAGCAAGAGGCAAGAACAGAACTCAAAACTAAAAGGAAGGAAGTGGGAAAGTCAGAGAGGGGTACAGAGAGAGCGTTTGTGTGAATACTAATATCTTGACATATCTGTCAGCCCGCATCTCCGATAAAATCTTCCATCCATTTATCCCATTCATTCCATCCATCCCATCCATCCATCGTATGTTTTCAGGGAGATTTTTTATGAAGCTCAACCTCTGTTTCCTATCAAGCTTTTGCGGCATTTCTCTTTAGATTTTGTTTGCGCATAAATTTAATAGAAAATACGAAAAACAATCAACCTTCTGTGAAAATACATATTTACCAGTTCCTCCATAAATTTGGTATTCTCTATATGAGTTGACAGCATGAAAGACATATTTAAATTTGTTAAATTTGTTTTCTACTCATCGAATGTTGTTTAAAGCCACGAATAACAAAATCATTATGTTGGCCCGTATGCAAACCTGGTATCTGTGTGAGCATAATTTATGGCCTTAATAAAATTTCCATACTCCTGTTAAATTCAAGCAAAATTTAATTTCAATGAGATGGAAGCAAAAAAAAAAAAAAACAAAAAAAAAACAAAAAAAAAACAAAAAAAAAACAAAAAGAAAAAATGAACGCACATAATAAACAATGGAAATTAATGGTCATATATTTCAAATAGGATTATTAAAGCAGCAGTGAAGCTGTCAATGGCAGCGAATGAGCGATTTCTAATAAATACACATCACTCATACGCCTTAGAAGACATATAACGCACATAAAAGACGGGAAGAGGAAATCGGTTTAGTGTTATTGAAACATGGAGGCGAAAATTTGTTCAGCAGACCAAAGAATGGAGGACACTAATGAATATTTATTTGCTTAGCACACACACGAAGACAGCACAGAGAATACCGCAACCCGCTAAATCAAATATGACACTTTTGGGCTATCACGTATTTTGATAAATGGATGAAATAGATTGTTAGGAAAATAAGCTGGATCGAACAAGTCGGATGTAACACATTAACATCAATCATAATGTTCTGAAAATTTACACATATGTCAAAATGTCTGAAACATGAAAAAAATTAATATTACACAATATTTGTATATACGAGTAAGTTTCAATACTTATATAAACATGTAAAATAAAGCCAAAGACCGCTATAACGGATGCTCTGCTATTAGCGGTTGTCATTGCATTAAAAAAATAGTTATAACCCAACAAAGCTTTGCATTAAGTTTGTTAGCTTATAATGACTATTTCAAGTACCAAATCATGTTTCTGCAATAAGCTGGCAACAATTTTGTAAAAATGAGTCGCCATTTATTTATTATTAAAGGATTTTAAAATAATATATTAAACTACAAGTTTTGAAATATATTCAATTGTAATAAATAATGTTTGAAAGGTAAAATTGTATTAACATAAGAGATATAACCAGATTGTTTGTTAAAACTTTCCAACATTAAAATTTCATACGATCATTATGCCCAATTTTAAGTGAACGCTTGCATTCAGCGATTTGAGTTTTATCGAAATTATACATAATGTGGAAAACTATGTAATATATAAAATATTTCAACTTGCACAAATTATTCCAAGTGCTCAAGTTGATGTATACAAAATTCAAAGATTCCAAATATTCCAAATAATCCACAAAACTGAAATATAACCAAATACTAAAATATTATCAATATACATATGATGTATTCAATTAAATGTTGCCATTTACATTCCGAACATTCAAAACATTTCAGATATTTTAAATTTTTAAATATTCGATATACAAATTTCGCACATTCCAAACATTTCAAATTTGAAAGAATACACATTTCCAAAAATTCAAATATTTTAAACATATCATATGCCACATATATTTCAAGTAAGCAAAATTTATTATTAGAAATACTTAGAAATATTACAAATATTTCAAAATTTTCAAATAAAAATATTTCAAATGTTATATTTCAAGTAATCCAAATTTCAGAATATTTCACATACACAAAATACTATTTGAATTCTATATTTCAATATTTCAGATTTTCAAGTATTCTGCCCGTAATAATTTACGTATTCAAAATATATTACAAATAGTATTTCAAACATTCCAAAAATTTCAAATAATTCAAAATTCGAAAAATTCAAATTTCTTAAATATTTCGAATATTGGAAAAAATGCAAATTTTCAAATATTCAAAATATTATAAGTACGTCAAATTTCCTACGTACTTTACATATCCCAAATGCTTCGAAAATGTCAAATATTGTGAACATTTCAAATTCTCTAAATACATCCAATATTTCAATAATTTGAAGCACACATGTGTTCCGAATATTCAAAATTTCACCGAATATTTCAAATCATCCATAGACTCAAGATATTCCAAATACGTAAAATTTTCTAATTACTGCAAATGCTTATGTCAAACTTTAAAAATATTCCGAATGTTGAAAGGCGGAAAAATTGACGTAATGAAATATTACAATTTTGAAATATTTCAACATTCCTCAATAAAATATTCAAACAATAAAATGTTTATAATTGAACCATATCAAATCACATCATATCATATACATATAAAATAATTAAAATTTTCCAAATATTAGAGGTATGCAACATATTTTAGATATTGAAAATATTCAAGTATTGCAAACATTCCAAGGATTTCAAACAATATATAGGCATTCAAAGCATTCCATTTGTTTGAAATATTGCAAATGTAATAAATATCGTCCATTATTCAAAATATTATAAATATTTTTTTATTTTCAAGCATTTCAAATCCTCAAAACGCTCCAAATTTTTCCAACATTTTATCCATTTCAAATATTTTAGACAAGTTCAGCTCTCCAATGCAGTATTTCGAAGATTTTAAATTTTAAATATGGTCAAAAGAAATCACAAATGATTAAACTTTACAAATATTCCTATTTCCAAATATTCAAATGTTTCAACTATTCTAATATTCCCAATAATCCAGATTATTCAGTTATTCGAAATATTCCAAATATTACAAATTGCTAACTTTTCAAAATTTTCCAAATATTCCAAGTTCTAAAATATTGAGAACACTGAACAGTTTTCAAATTTTCAAATATTCCAGAAATGTCAATATGCCGAAATATTCCAAGATACCAAATATTTAAAATATTTCCTACATTCTAAATATTCCAAACAGTCAAATTCCACATGCCCCAAAAACATTAAATATTCCTAATATTCCAATATTCTATTCCAAATATTTCAAATATTCCATACATTGAAATATTGAATTATGAAAATAGTGAAAGTAACCGCTTAAGTCAAGCAAAATTTTTGCAAGCAAAATTTTCAACAAACTTAACCAAAATTATAATTTTTTAATATTGCAACATCAAAACATTGATTTTTATGAAATAGTGAAATATTTCGTTACCAAAATGTTAAAATATTTACATTTTTGACGCGTTTGACGATTTAAAGCTTAAAATCGTCTTTTGTGTTTCATCCAATATCCATTTAATTTTAGCTACGCCAACGAATTTATATAAAAGACCAACCCCACAAAAAAGCTATCATGGCGGGAAATAAAATTACTTTTGAAACCTTTTAAACATTTCGTAAACCACAGACTTGCAACCACACACTTATCCCTTAGCGAAAGGATACTCCTTCACTCAACATCTCACGCTGTGCGCGTTTGCGTCCTTTTTGTCCCTGCGGTCCAATATAATTAAATTCACTGACACTGCACATTGTTGGATCAAATTGTTACGGTGCATTGTACTCTCCCCGGTGTGTGTTAGTGTGGGTGAAACCGAATAAAGGGGAACTAAATGAAAATCGAAAATGAAATTAAGTATAACACGTAAAATGAGAAAAGTGAGGAGTCCCCTGAAGATCCTTTTTGAGCCATGGAAAATAAACGCACAATGTATAGATAATACAAAGAGTACGATGAAATGGAACAGCATTACGACTGAAGGATTTGAAACAAGGGACCATTACAAACTATTGAACTCATTCATTCATGAGTTGTCCTATCAGCATTTACGACTAGTAAGTAGTTGTAGAGTAGGGAAGTTGTGAGTGCCACAAGACATATTGAAGTAAATCAAGAGTACGTTGCACAGTGGTGGGAGACATACAAATTTGGGTGCCCAAAAAGTCATCCAAATCATGTTAGAAACTTACTTTGATTCAAGCGATCGCTCGAATATGTTATCGTCGATTTTTGTGAATAAATTCTAGATTATTTTCGGTTTTGTTCTGAACAGATTTACATAAAATGAAAAATTTTTCTAGGTCCATTTTCAAGTCAACAACATAACCATTTTGAGACTAAATTATTGTTTATTTTGGGATTAAAAATTTCGTACTTTATTTTTTTTTTAACGTTATACTTTGCGGTCCAATTTAAAAGGTATCGGTGGTGTTTTACAGACGTCCGTAACTACGACAGGAGCATCCATAAATTTAAAATTCATACAATTTTCAAGAAATAAATACATTATACGTATTTTTGGAAAAACTGCGCCTTTGGAGATGACCAAAATATTTTTTAATGGATAAATGGATAAATCAATTTTAAAAAGTTATTAAGAGACTGTGAATAGAAATCATGTTTTGAGCTATTCAATTTTCTTTGTTTTTTTTTTTTTTTTGGAAATATAAATTAATTATTATTTGAATGGTTGTAGAATAGTTGAATGAACTTCGAGGGCGTAAAAAGTGTCGTCACAAAATGTCCGTATTTCCATACATTTTCAAGAAAACCCAGTTCAATGACCTACCTAAAATAATCATTGCTTGGATATTTCTAGAATGGCTAAATGAACTTCGAGGGCGTAAAAAAGTTCTCTACAAAATTTTCATATTTCCCTTAATATATTTGTCATAGTTTGGATATTTCTAGAATGGTTGAATGAACTCCGAGGGCGTAAAAAGTGTCTTCACATAATTTCCATATTTAAATACATTTTCAAAAAAAAATCCAATTATAAATAACGAGGGCGTAAAAGGTGCCTTCACAAAATTTACATACATTTGAAGAACATCCAGTTCAATGGTCATCCTAAATTAGTCATAATTTGGATATTTCTAAAATGGTTAAATAAACTTCGAGGGCGCAAAAAGTGTTTTTACAAAATTTCCATATTTCCATACATTTTCAAGGAAACCCAGTTCGATGGCTTTCCTAAATTAAACATTCTTTGGATATTTCTAAAATGGTTGAATAAACTTCGAGGGCATAAAAAGTGTTTTCACACAATTTCCATATTTCCATACATTTTCAAGAAAACCCAGTTCAATGGCCTACTTAAAATAATCATTCTTTGGATATTTCTAGAATGGCTGAATAAACTTCGAGGGGGTAAAAAACGTCTCTAAAAAATTTTTACATTTCCATACATTTTCAAGAAAACTCAGTTCAATGGCCTTCCTAAATTAAACATTCTTTGTATATTTCTGGAACGGTTACATGAACTTCGAGGGCGTAAAAAGTGTCTTCACAAAATTTCCATATTTCCATACATTTTCAAGAAAATCCAATACAATGGCCACCTAAACTAAACATTATTTGGATATTTCTAAAATGGTTGAATGAATAACGAGGGCGTAAAAGGTGCCTTCACAAAATTTCCATATTTCCATACATTTGAAGAACATCCAGTTCAATGGTCATCCTAACTTAGTCATAATTTGGATATTTCTAAAATGGTTGAACAAACTTCGAGGGCATAAAAAGTGTTTTGACAAAATTTCCATATTTCCACAAATTTTTAAGAAACCCCGGTTCAATGACCTACCTGTTTTTCCCCCCCATAGACGACATTTCTGCCATCTAAGAACGAGTTCGAACACATTGCATTACACAGCGGGTGGTTTTGAAAAAAAAAGAAATAAATCTGCAGTTTCTAAACGGGTGGCCCGACTTTGATGGTGTAGTCGAGTTGAGGTTTTAAATTTGGAATCTATACTTCTATAGAGGGGCCTCAAAGTAAGGCACCTCAGGAATTTGAAAATTATAAATAAATAAAACATTTTAAATTTTTCCCCGATTTAAAATATTTTAACCTGTTGCGGACCATCCATTTAGAAACTGCAAATTTATTTCCATTTTTTTTTTTTTTTTTTTTTTTTTTTTTTTTTTTTTGAAACCCACCTACTGTGCATCAGTAGGTCAGAAACTAAAAAAAGTGCTTCTGTTCAAACATCGATATTCCGAAAAATTTGAGAGAAAAACTATATCAAGTGAATTGAATTTTGCCTGGGCTCAGATTACTACTTCTAAAAAAGCTTAGTTTCACAACTCGCCCAGTAGTGAGCCAACTATTTCCACTACAAATTCTCAAATTTCGTAAAGCTACCACATCATCTCAAATAAAATTTGTAAGATACCAAAAGATTCCTCAAATTTCTGCGCTTCTCTTTTTTTTAATAAAACGCAAGTTAAACATTTGATTCCAATATTATTTGCTAATAATCACTAGCGGGAATTTGGTTACTAAATTCCAACGTTTTAGCTTCCATCGTTGAATGGAAGTTGCTGGTGGCATCTGTTTTTTTTTACTAACAATGCAAATTTCCGGAGACTGCAACATATTTTTACTTGGAAAGAAAATTTTCAGACAAATTTTGCAGTTCTGATATTGGTGACAGTACTATTTTTGTCGTCCCTTTCGTTTCTTGTCCCTTTTCGTTGCTTTTATGGGTTTTAGGAGAAATGGTCGCGAATATCTTAATAATAAAAATTTTCAAAACGTTTTTTGTATCGCATCTATACTGTTAGAGGCATGTGCCTCTCAAGCGACCTCCGTTTGTTGTAGACGATGGTTATATTATTAATCACTTTTTATGTTCTGTTTTGCCTTATAAGAAGTACAAATTGCCTCGCCTTTGCTGATGGATGAATGTTAATCCCTGATTTGCTGATTGTACAAAATAGATATTATTTATCATTACAGTTTATTCTGAAATAATACACTTATGCTAATGAATAATCGATTCATCAAAATATTTTTCAAATATATTTTCAGGAAAAGACTTTAGTTTTTCTCTTTCAAGTCTCCCACCGACTGAGAGTAGTTGCCTCAAGGAGATAATTTTAGTTGTGAAGAGAGAAAAAGTTAGCCTGAGCCATATTAGGCGAACATTGCGATTGTTCAATGATATTTGTTGAGCTTTTGGCCAGAAATTCGCTCATGATAACCTTTAAAGATGGTGTGTTGTCTTGATGCAAATTCACGAGTTTTGTGCGTACAATCCTAACCTTTTTCACAGATATTCGGGTTAATCAAATAAAATAGTCAAAATTACACCAATCGACGTTGAAGTGTCTTTTTCGGTTTCGCCTCCGTTGGAGGGTGCTATCCCAAAACTTGTTGACTGGCTTGCATGTCAAACTTGTAAACCCCTGTTTTATCACCGGCCATAATGCGTTTAATGTATGCGAAAAAGAAACTGACTCATTCCATCAATTCTTCAGCAATCTTTCGCGTTTAAGTTCTTAAAGAAAATTCAGGTCTTTTGGAACTAGTTGGGCGACAAAATTGTTCTTTGCCAAACAATCTTGTAAAGTGGTAGAAATTTTGATTCGTGAAGCACAGAAAGTTTAGCAGCATCTCTCTAAAACGTAACTGCCTATTTTCAGTCATCATTTCATTTACTTTATTGACGTTAACTTCACTTTAATTGGTTGATGGCCCACCGCAGCGAGACAAACTTAATTGCTTTTGAATGCTGCTTTGTATTGCCTTCTGTTTAATGGTACTTTGTGTAATATTTGCAGCCATTCGGCAAAAGAAATACCATTTGAAATACAAACTTTGAGATAAAAGACTAGTTCGCTTTTTTTAGAAATTGTAAAAACCGCAAAACACACTTGGGATGAACTGAGGCAATCGAGCACTGTAAATGAAATCGAGCTCTTTAAAATCGCTTTTAAAACGAATAATATCCGGTTGTTTTTTTTTTAAGAGGCTGTAGAGGAAATGACTAAAAGTACAGTTTACGAAAGTATCATTCTAACAAAAGTTTAATGGAATTTCGATCAATTCAAATTAAATTCGAGCTATAGAGACAATTAGTGACCACAAAAATTGTTTTCAATAAAATTTATGTTTTGTTTAAAGTTTTGGTGGAAAATATGCTCGACTACTCAATTGCACATATAATTTGAATTTGCATACGTTTCAAAACTAAAGTGCTAGTATATCTTCTGCTATATATTGAATGGTATATTCAACAATTCTATACATATGTTTTGGTGAATAAAATTGCATTCCTTTCTCTCATTAATGGTATTTTTTATATCCGAATTCACTTATTTGCATTATTCTCTCAACCAGAACCAATGACGGGTCATCGCTTCATATGTTTTTAGTCGATTGGTTGATTATTGGGATGCAATAATATGATTAAAGCTGGAAACAAAGTGACAGCATGAATCCAAATCCCAATAGGTAGGGATGGGATAACATGAAACCTGCCAAAACGAACCATATGCCAAAAAGGGGTCATGACTTTTTTTCTCAAACAGCTAGCAAGAGAATGGATAGCAATGGCAAATGATGCCACCAACAGACTGACGACAACCAACTAGTCCCAACCATACACACAGTGACACAAGAGTTGAAGAGTAACAGCATCAAACTCAGGCTACGCCAGGGAGCAAGAACCAACGAAAAAGCACAAGATTAACCAAAGACAAACGATCCTTGCACACGCGATGACATGTTGTCCATGAGAGTGCAAGTGGGTGGGTGTATGTGCTGTTTATGTCGTCTATCACCTTCAACATTCCATGGAGCTGCAGTTGCCACACAGCGTATATTGTGTATTAAGTGTGGAGGTGGCAGAGTTCGACGCCAGGAGACCAATGTTAATTTTCAATATGATTTTTTACATTTCCTCACGATTGGTTAGTTGACACACAGCAATTTATTTTTATACACACGTATGTATGTTTGCATGAAAACATATACATTCATATTTCCATATGTATTGTGATAATATTTGTTATAAAAGAATATTGATATGAATACTGATTGTGATTCGATTTTCGTCTCTTTTTTTATTTATCATTGATTTTGTGTGTCGTGGAATACAAATGAGTGATTTTTAATTAACCCAAGAGATCGGAAATCTGGTTCGGGGTTGTTTTTAAATATATTTGAAAAAAAAAAAAAAATATGCAATAACGTATTGTTACAAATTCGTCAAAATAGTTTAAACAGAAATGTGTATTAATTACTATATTTCGTTATTGATCGAATGCCTGGGACACACAAATTTAAACATCAAATTTTAACATCATCGACTTAAATAAAATATTCTGATAACCATGACAGAAATAAAATATTCTGATAACCATGTCTGTGTTGCCATGACAGATTAAATAATATATAGAGTTGAATTCGAAAATTTCGTTCGACTTTGGAAAAACTTTGTGAGAATTTGTGATTAAGGGAAGGAGACATATGAGTCATATTAATTCTGGAAAAGCAAAAAACAGGTGAAAGAATAATAAAATAAGGCAAAGAATAAGGAAAAGCAAAAAATAAGGTGAATTTTCAAATTTCTCGGGCTACGTGCATTCGACTTTCGATTATTATTTTTTTTTTTATGTTGGGACAGTCGTCTCGAAGAAATGTTTGACGGATTTATCCACATAGCATGTTTACCTTGTTTGTGAGAGGCGTAAATAAGACAAGTGTTTTGCGTTTTCGACGATTTTCTGTTATCGAAAAAGCTGGATCAAAGAAGTTGCATCAAATTTTGTTTAAAAAATGGAATTAAGTGCTCAAAAACACTTGAAATGTTGACAGTGGTATACGGAGAGTGGTTTACAAGTGGTACAAGCTTTCCACAGAAGATCGAGAAGATGTAAATGACGACGCTCGCTCTGGACGCCCCAGCACATCAACAATCGATGAAAATGTCGAGAAAGTAAAGAAAATTGTTATGGAGAAGAGAAGTTGCTGATGTCGGATGTCGGCATATCGGTTGGCTCATGCCATGCATGTTTTCCGGAAAATTTAGGCATGAAACGTGTGACAGCGAAGTTCGCTCTAAAATTACTGAATTTTGACAAAAAATTCGCATGAACATCGCTCAGGAATTGTTGAATGACGTCAACGATGATCCAGATTTCCTTAAAAGAATCACAATTGGTGACGAATCATGGGTATATGATTATGACATCGAAACCAAAGCCCAATAGTCCCAATGGAAGAGTCCAGGAAAGCCAAGGCCAAAAAAGCACGCTAAGTTCGATCAAATGTCAAGGTTTGCTTCGATTACCATGGCGTAATGCATCAGTAATTCCTACCACAAGGTCGTACGGTAAATAGGGAGTATTACCTTGAAGTTATGCGCTGTTTGCGTGAAGCAATACGAAAAAAGCGCTCGTAATTGTAAAAAAAAGTAATCATGGCTTTTGCATCATGATAATGCACCTGCTCACTCATCTTTGATTGTGGGAGATTATTTGGCCAAAAACAATACCGTTATCATGGCTCAGCAACCGTATTCACCAGATTTGGCTCCCCGCGACTTTTTCCTGTTCCCAAGAGTGAAGAGACCAATGAAAGGAAGGACGTTTTGCGACGATTGAGGAAATAAAAACCGAATAATCGCTGAGATAGCTCAAGGACATACCAAAAAGTACATATCAGAACTGCTTCGAGGATCGGAAAAAATGCTGACACAAGTGTATTATATCTGAGGGGGACTACTTTGAAGGAGATAAAATAGAAATTGATACATAAATAAATATGGTTTGAGAAAAATGAAAATTAACCTTATTTTTTGAACACACCTCGTATACGGTCTCAAAACTTGTCGATCTAATAAAGAAGACACAAAAAAGTTCGGAAACATTTTCCTTACTTATTCAACGTAATCTCCTTTTAGCTTGATACAAAACTTGTCGATCTAATAAAGAATACACAAAATAGTTCGGAAACATTTTCTCTACTTTTTCAACGTAATCTCCTTTTAGCTCGATACACTTTTTCCAGCGACATTTCATACCTTTTGCACCCCGTTTATAGCAAGATCTGTCAAACTCCTTAAAATAGCCATCAACTACACATTTCACATCTTCATTGTTTGGAAATCTTTTACCATCGAGCCATTTTTTCAAGTTTGGAAATAGAAAATAGTCAGAGGTAGCTAAAGCTGGCGAAGGTGCGTGATGAAGCAATTAGCATTTTAATTCATTACTTTTGCCCATCGCAATAGTGGATGTGTGAACGGGTGCATTATGTATTGATGAGACAGCATTTTCTTTTTCACCAAATGCGGTCTTCTTCCCATAATTTCATCACCTAAACGCTGCAATAATTTAGTATATTATTCGCCGTAGCTGTTTTTCCTTCCTGAAAATAATCAGTAAAAATAATCCCATGCACATACCAAAAACAGACGCCGTGACCTTGCCTGCAGATGGAGCCGTCTTCGCTTGGATACGATTCTCCGGTTCCAGTCCACTGCTTTGACTGTTCCTTTGTCTCAGGTGTGAAGCGGTGGACCCATGCATAAATCGGTGCAAAAATTCGGCTTTATCGCAGTAAAACATGGCCAACCATTCTACTGAATCATCTTCACGCCGCTGTTTATGTTCTATTGAAACCAAACGTGGCACCTATTTTGCCCACAGCTTTCTCATCTTCATCTTCAAATCTTCAGTCAATATACGATGTATAACATTTTTGAAATGCCTATTTCAGCCACCTCACGCACTTTCAGCCGACGATCATCCAATACCTTTTCGTGGATATTCTTAACCGTATCTGGTTGGTCACCTCAATTGGTCTACCACTACGGTGTTTGTTTTGGCAGCACGTACGGCCTAGTTTAAACTCTGCTACCTAATATTTCGCAGCCGTAAACGAAGAAACAGACTCCCTTAGAACACAATCTAGCTCGATTTTAATATTGGTTGGACTGAGACCTTCCAAATGGAAATATACTAAATAACGTGACGTTTTGAAACTTAAAACATGTGTTTTATAAGGTAGTGACTTTTCACTAAATTTTTTTTTTTTTCAAATTACTACCACCGTCTATCTATACATCAAGTCGGCTAGTTTTGGGACCGCCCTCGTAGTTCCATACCAGGATTGACAAAATTTATACTTTTGTATTTATTGAACCTAAATATTACCTTAATTCTCGTTGGACCCATTTAGCACTTTTTGAATTTTTACTAAACCTTAAAATAATTTCATTCAACTGAAAAAAGCTGATTTTTTGAGACTTTTTGAACTTTTAAGGCAACTGTTTGTCACCTCATACAATTTGCTTACGTGTTTAACAAAGTGATAACCGCATTATCCAGATCTGAGCACGGTGGGACATTAAAAGCTTTAGCATGGTTAGAGTAGTCCGATTTTGATCAAATTTGCACCATTTTATTATGCCTCTCTCATAGAAATCCTCATCTCTTTCGGCAAAAACTAGCACAGTCGATTTTCACAAGCATCTCTAGAGGCGAATTTTCCATCAGCACCATCATTCGCCATAGACATTAATAGGTGGCAAACTTGAACACAATTTCTATCGTAGTGATCAAAACTGGGTGATTGATGGTCCAATTGCAGATGATTTCCGATCAATTCCACCAGTAAAACCTTCCGGGTCGTTAATCCTACCACCGGTCACCGGTTTCGATTGATATTTTCTTAAGCGACCCATTTTTTATCGCCAGTCACCATCCGCTTCAGGAATAAGTAGATTTTGTTACGATTCAGTGTATCGCTCATATATTGAACATCTTTTTTTCTCCAGCCTTATTCAAATTGCTGTAAGCGGTTTATATGTACAATATTTAACTCTTCGGCTATTAAAACAGTGCTTACACATGGTCGGAATCGACGATTTCCATTATTCTATCGATATTTTTGACAATTAACCTTCCAGAATGTGGCGCATCTTTGACATCAAAATTATCGGGATGGAATCGACGAAACCAAAATTTCGCATTATTGGCCGTTAAGTATCATTAAAAAGAGGGACTATTGAAATTTTTAGTCCCTTAGCTTCCGTTTTTGCTGCTATCAAGAAAAAACTGCAAAGTATGGCTTATTTTCTCATTGCTGGTGTTCATCCTTGACGCCAGTTCAAACAATACTGAATCAAGCAGTCATATAACAGAGCGCGAAATCTTATATTTCTAAAGCCACCTAGCACCTAGTAACCCCATCACAATGATACAACCTGAGACAAAAGTTATTAAAGCCAACTGTTGGAAAAATAATAGACTTCTTTTTACTTATATATCGTATTAGGTTCAAATCAAGGGACGATGTATGAATATTGATAGCCGTGACATTGAAAAATTTCGGCGTTAATAACATAAATCATATCAACTAGAAAATTTTGAGAAGAGAGTTGCTGCAAACAAATGCTATTATGGGCTTAGCAAGCGATTTAGTGACAAAAACCTATCTCGACGACCAAAAATTCAATTATACCAGACACTAATCGTGTGTCTTGATGTGCGGCTCAGAATCCTGAATTGTGACAAGAAAAATATTCCGAAATATATATGGATCTGTCATTTTGAAAGGAGACTATCGATATCGTATCAATCATAAACTGTTTGATGACGTTGATGTGGTCAAACGCATCAAAATGCAATGATTGCATCCACTGGGTTATGCCTGGCGCGAATGGACCCAAACGCCCCACGATTAAATGTTTTCCACAACGAATTCAATAGACAACGCAGAAGATTGAGATTATTTTCAATATGCGGCATATAATAGACAATACTACATATATCTATTCAATTCTCCATCGAAGTAAGTGGCAAGTAAGTAATCATTACTGTCGCATTGCGTCGGAGTCGTACGAGTTATGAGCTGCGTGACGTGTTTAAGCACATCAAAATACAGTGATTGGGCTGAATGGATCAAAACAGTCCAACGCGAAAACGAATTCGATGGATACTGCAGAAGATGACAATAAAGTTTCCTTTGGAAGACCAACATTAGCAAATGTTGGCATTACAAAATTTCTGCCCACATTGTAGGTAATAAATTCTATACTAACCGCCATCTAGGCAAATAAATAGTTGCAATCAGGCGTTATCACATATCAGAAGTTACAAACTAGCATTTCATGCCATAATCCAAGGGATTTCGAATTTAATGATAAAAACATCAACTTGGACCTTTTCAAACGTAGTGCAAACGTAAAGAAGCTGTTAACCTTGGTGAAATCCTCGCTCGAAGACGGTTCTGTGGTACTAATTGCTGTTCTCCCTAGGTAATCAATACACTTCCCTTCAACCAATTTGAGCATCATATCCGGTAATATTCAAAATATGTAATAACAAATATATTTGCATACAACAAAATAAATATTTCATTGAATTTTTCGTTTGATATTCAATGCTGCAAACAAAACAGATTCGTACAAAAATTTATTATTTACAAATAACAAAAAAAAAAAAAAAAAAAAAAAAATAAAAATAAATAAATTAATAAATATACTCATCCAACTAAAGTTCGAAGGCACACATGGCGACCCTCTTATGGAGCAGATGTATTTATTCAATCGTTGTCGAACAAATGGAATTTGCAAATACACATCTGCTATGCAGAAGTTCGCAGAGGGTACAATAAATATTATCAAATCAACAAAATAAATAGCAATAAATAGCATAATAGCATTTTCACAAACTCGGGAATAAATTACAAAGTAAAATGGCATGGGTCAATTGGAGGGTCAAACAAAAAGAATTAAAGATATGGAAATGACCATTCCAATTCCCAATTCCATTCTTTACTTTTTCCGCATATTTCTCTACAGAAATTGTCCCTTTCATTTTCACATATTTCGAAGAACTCATGAATATTGCAATAAAACTAAAAATTTCAATTTCTTTCTCCCCTTAACTTTAGATTTAATTATATTCGCTACGCAGGAGGTCAGAATCAAATACGAACTCGCCAGTCTAGAAACACTTTCAAACTGTGGGGGAAATAAGACTGCAATACAGTTAAGCATCCACAATGAAAGAGTTTATAGGAAAGTATAATTGTTGTGCAGTTGTAAGAGCACAGTTCGCAGTCGTTGTCTATTCTAAACAAAGACGTTTGAGACGGAAGAAATGTTGAAGGATTTTATAGCATAAATAACGGAAAGCAATTTAACAATCTATACCATTAATAAGAAAGTATAATAAGAAAGCAATTAAATTTAAATCGATATTATATAATAGAAAAACAATGAAATTAACAACAAATTTGTTATAAAGGCGGTCGTCTTTCTGTCATACGACCCTCCAGAACTTTCAAAATATATTTTTATTTTTTACACAATAAAGACAAATTATCATGTCATTTTAGAGCGCCAAACACCTCTTGCAAATGACAAAACTTTATTTTCAAAATAGGATTTCTCTTATGACAACGATATCTTCGGCCATACCTATTCGTTCTGGCCGTCCTTTACAGTCGACTGTTCAAGGACTGGAAATCAAATAAATGGTTTAGTAAACAATCAGTCAACATCCAATTTGGTAAATTTTGCGTTGACGCTTAGGCCTACACTCGAGCAAAATCCAACTAAATCAGAAGTTGGGGAGAAAAAGACAGCGCCGAATGGTGGTTTGCTAGCTTCTGAAGCAGTTGAAAGCGCACCCCGATCAACCGAGATCGTGCAATTTGATTCAGCAAGAATTTTTCTACCGAAGTTTCCTTAGATCACAGGTCTGACATAGGACCTCACGCAACCAGTGCCCTCAAAGCCACCATATCCCATGTCATCGCCCAAATTCTTAGCTATGTGCCAGTCATCCATAATTATATCTCCCGAATGGACCTCACGCAGCGAAATTGCGGCGGCTATTTAAGCGATGTTAGTATCATTAACGAGCCCTTCAATTACCCCAAAAAAGAAAGTTCTCGATACCTGTCATGCGATTTATTTTATGCAATTTTAACGTCTACCCGTCATCATCATTAAACTCTTAGTTTTCCTCAAAAAAATATAAATTTAATTATTGTTTAAGAATTGCGTTGAAAATCGATGGAAGAAATGTTCATATCGAGAAACAGTTTTTGTGTTCTCTATGACAATTTTCTATGTATTTTTGAGACGGCTTTTTGACGCTCGAAACGATACAGGCTTTACGCTGCTGTAACAATCAAACGACTAATGACAGTGCGCTCATTTTTTGACAAACGTCAGTATGTAGCCTTGTTTTAAGTCTGCGAAAGTATATCATTTTATGTCGCAGAAAACGTTACAAGAAAGATTCGTTGTTTCACAGCAATGATTCATCCACGTCACCACATTCCAAGGACTTAAACCCAGTAAATTTTTCCATCTGGGCCATTCTAAATGCCAAAGTATTACCAAAAAAAATATGAGGCAGTCAATGCCTTAACGGCTGCTCTTCGCCAAGAATGGGCCAAAATACAAACAGGCCAAATGAGCACAACGTGTGAAGTTTTTCTGGACAGACTCAATGCTATTTTAAAAGGTGGCTACGTCGTCATAAAGGTGGCTACGTCGAAAAATAATATATTTCTCTTGAAATTTTAAATGTTGTTACGTCATATCAAAATTTTTAAATACAAAAAATCAAAATTGGCAAAATTACAATATTTTTAATTGGTAACGTTTCGAGCGCCGACCCCTGTGTATGTGATATATTATACATATATATATCTCGATGTTGGACGTGATGCGTGTATAATTAAAAATTGTTGTTAGAATTTATTAGTCTAAGTTATACTCATGCAGTTTTCAGCTGTAGTAGCATAACATTCAACGCCGTTGACCACTCAATTGTCTACGGAGTCTGTCAGGTCTCTGGGCTATTCTGATTAGAGTGGTGTGGCAATTTATTTTTATTATTAAGTATAGTGTTGAGTGTTTTACTTTGTTAATAATATTATTTTATATAAAACCATATTTGTTGTTTCAAATTTTCCTCTTCCACCTCCACTTTGACCCCGAAGTAGACGGTGGAACCAAAGTATTCATTAAAATGAAAATACATGTAAGGACGAATGGAGGAGAGACAGGCGGGAACTGCCAGGGTTGTGGGATTTCATGTTAAAACATTACTGCTTCATGTAATATCTGCGGTTTCGGTCCGAGCGACTTTTGTGTAATAAGAGCTCTGCCAGGCTGGTGTCGCATATACTATGCACTCAATCAGTGTAGAAGGTGGCAGGGGGATCGGTAATAAAGTAATGAAACTATTAGCAAGTTGGTAACAACCGGGTCAGAACTTTTAGGTATACCCTTATCTACATAAGGGCAGATACTAATAAACAGGACATAGCTGTTACATTTAATGTGCTCGATTTGTGGCACAAAAGGAAAACACACGCACACGCACGCTCTCTCACACACACACACACACACACACACACACACACACAACCACATGCATACATAATTAACAAATAGAAAATTTAATTTATTAATGCTGTTTGCCTGCTAAAGGCGACCAAATGCAAATGGACCCAAAGGTATGTGTGTGTGAGTGTGTGTGTGTGCTAAGATAATTTATTTTGTTTTTATACCGTACTTTACACCCACCCACTGCGCCGTTCAGCTGAGAAAGTAAATTAACATAAATTAGCTTGGTGAATGTCTACAAAAACGACTCCAAAAAAAGAAAGGCAAATTGTCAGAGCAAGCATGATGTATGGACCCAGATCTTTAGAGCTGTGGCAGAGGAAGAAGTGTTGGCGATAACTTCATTTTGTTTTCAGCAATTAATTACAAACAATAAGGAAAACTTTTGTGTTGAAGAAAAATAAAAGAAAGAAAGAACAATAATGGTGGAAAAATATAACTTAACATTCATTATGGTCCAAATTGCGTGAGACGTTTGCAATTCGCGTTTTTAAGTCGGAGAACAGTTAGTCACGAAAACAAAGAATATTTTTAAGCCGGTATTAGAAAATAAATGCCAAAAGATGTCACAATATTAATAGTAAATTTTTAGAATGGATATCGAAATTTTAAGGATGAAAAATTTAAATACCAAAAATAGTTTCAAATAATAAAATAAATAAAATAAAGTTATATACTAAAATGCAATTAATGCATTTAAGTCTGTTTTATGTAAAACAACAAACTTGATAAAGGGAGTGAAAAACTAGAACACAGATTTATCTATTACAAACCATAACATTTACATAGCTATTACGAACATAAAGCTAGGAATTATAATTCTAAAATGGTCATCGACAGTACAAATGTTAGTTTGCCATAGCGCAACTAAGTGCACTCGCCATATTTACTCAAAGGGGAAGCATTTTTAAGGCGAACATATTTTACGTTTTTTTGTCGGAATAATAGCCAATTCAGTAATCACCCAAATGAACGAGACGTTTCGGATTCAATGGCATGTCTACCTTTAGAATCTTTGGAACTGAATAGGAGCAAACCAAAATTTATTATTTGTCCATGGCATTGAAGACTTAATTTAGCATAGTTAGAATGATCCGATTTAGATTAAATAGGCAACATTTTCCTCGATAACTTTTTGCCATTGTGAAGGCCATTCTATCATGCCTCTCTCATTGAAACCCTAGTTCCTATTGACGGAAAAAATGGGACAGTCGGTTTTCACAAGCTTTTCTCGATTCGCTGTTTTAACCCCAGCAAAATTATTCGCCATAGACAGGAGCAGGCGACAATCACTTGGCGTAAGGTGCGGACTGTAAGATGGATTCATAAGAACCTTCCAACCAAACTCCTGGAGCTTCTGGCGAGTCACTATAAATGTGTGTGCTTGGCCTGGAACAGCGCAAAATTGTAAGCCTCTTGGCGATTGCTTCCTTCAAACAGTATAATTGTGGACAGTGCAAATTTGAATTAAGAATTGCGGATTGCGTATGGGAGCAACTGAGTGTGAACGATTCCCTGCCAATCCGACCAAACGTACAGCAATCCTGGCTGGCTTATCGTTTACGCTGCAATTCGACCACGACAATTTTCACTTGATGTTTTCGAAAGCGACCCACGTTTATCACGGTTCGCAGATGGAAATTGGGTCCATGAGATTTTTAACTTATGTGGCACCCATATTCCAGATTTATTCGAGAGCTTTCAAATGGGTTTTCTGGAATGTTTAGCTGCTGGGTAATTGGAGCAGTGCTTACATGACGATCGCCCTTTCAGAGCATGGTGTAGCTTTGACATCAAAATTACCGGAATGGAATCGACGAAACCAAAATTGCGGGCGATTGTCTCTTACCATGTCAAATCCAAAAACAATATCAAATTATCTGCCACATAGCTTGCGTATTCGCCTTTTTCGGAGAAAAACCGTAAAATTCCTCTTTGCTGATGCCAATCTTTGAAGTGTGGTCAAACAATACTGCATCAGGCAATCACAACGCTTATCGCAATTCTTAGCTTTCGAACGCCATCTAGTGTGGCCCGATCGCACATATACTACGCGAGGAACAGTTAGCCATCTATTGAAAAAATAGTGGATTTCTGTTTAACACTACGCACAAAAAAAATATTGCTAACACGCAAAGAATGTTTTGGAATTGGGCTTGAAATTTAAAAAATAAAGAGTTTTTGTACTTCTAATGGAGACCTATACAGAGTAGCGAATTCATTTTTCACCACATATTAAATAAACATTATTTTATAATAAAAAAAAACCCCGAAATACAAAATCGCTGAAACAAAAAATCGCAAAAATAAAAATATTACAAAAATTAAAAAATTACTGAACATAAAGCGTGACTAAAAATTGGTACATTTCTCGAATTAACGCTTTGTGTGCGACATTTGATCATATTTTGAATTTTGCATACTTGTATTTCAGCAATTTTTTTATTTTCAGATTTTGGAAGATTGTTGACATTATCAGAAAGACGCCTATTTGTCCAACGACATTGGAAATCCTCAAAAAATCCATTTTCGCATGAAATGATCCGTTTACAGGATACGAGCATTTTTTCAAGTTTTGACCAATTTTTCAATTTTTTTTCAATTTTTCTAGATACAATAAGTTTAGTCATCAGAAATTCGCTTGGATTTTCCCTGTAAATTCCACTCCAACTCATGGTGTCTATTTCTAGGCAAATTGTGAATAGGTAAAGAGGTTACGCACCCAAAATACGCAAGCATCTATTTTGAATTTAAAATTATATCAATGAAGGTGAAAGACTACTTTTTCCCACAAATTAAAAAATACGCAAGCATCTATTTTGAATTTGAAGTTATATCAATGAGGGTGGAGAGACTTTCCCCACAAATTTCCATTCACTTCATATGTTGAGGTATAATCTTAAGCCCAGGATAATGTCATTGTATATTTACGGAGTTCCATTAGTACGGATCGACTTAAAAAATACGCAAGTATCTATTTTGAATATGAAATTATATCAATGAGGGTGGGGGGACAAATTTTTCTCACAAATTGCCATTCACCTTATATGTTGAGGTATAATTTTAGGCGCAGGATAATATCATTATAGATTTATGGAGTTCCATTAGTATCCATCATACATATAGTAATTAATGATAATGAAACAAAAATATTATACAAAATAATTATACGAAACTTAAAAATATTACAATAAAACCAAATATTAATTAAAAAGAAATCAAAAATGTACTTACGAAGTTTCTTTTATAATGGATTCTACCAATGATGGGGCACTAAGTAAAAATAAAAAATATCAAAATTAAAATCGGATCTAAACTAGAAAAAATAATAAATACTAAATTAAAATAAACTAAAAGGCAAAACCACGAAACCAAATTAACAAATGTAACAAAAATAAAAAAATTAACTTGTAAAAAATATGTAATGGCAGTTAATGACAATAAATTCCTCTCATCTATCTCAAAAATCATCAATCAATTATTACTAAACATTTGTGTGCTTAAAGTTCATTGCGTCGGTTACTCTTTCCTTTCTTTGTTTAATGATTCATACATTCAGTTATTCAATTAAAAACTTACTTATTCACCGCTATTAAAATATATGGTATGATAATAAAAGCCAGAAACGAATATTACCTGCAAGAAGATAGATAACAGAAAATATTATTAATTTCATTTGTGCAATATGAAATGCTATGAAATTAAATCGACAATCGTTTGTTTACTAGATCAACTAAGAAAATTATCAGCTATTTAGTTAAAAAGTTACCAAGTTATCAGGGCGAATGTGAAAACAATCTTCCAACTCATACATCTGAATGAAAAGTATGTGCTTAGGCACACTTTTCTGCGAAAAGTACGCTTTAAAAGTATATATTTCTTCTAAAGTATATTTCTATATGACAAATATTTTCCAATGCTCTTTTCTGTATGAAAAGTGTATCCCGCGACACCTTTCTCTATAAAAAGTGTGTTCCAAGAAACTTTTCTGTGTCAAAACTATGTTCCAAGAAACTTCTATACGAAAAGTGTGTTCCAAGAAGCTTTTCTGTATGAAAAGTGTACTCCAAGAAACTTTTCTGTATGAAAATTGTATTTCAAGAAACTTTTCTGTATAAAAAGTGTCTTCCAACAAACTTTTTTGTATGAAAAGTGTCTTCCAAGAAACTTTTCTGTATACACTTTTCATACAGTATATACAGAAGCTTTTGTGTGAGCAAATCCTCCAATACAGTTTTCTGTATGAAGAGTATTTTCCAAGGCACCTTTCTGTATGAAGAGACTCTTGCAAGACAAGTTTCTGTATGAAAAGTGTCTTCCAAAAAACTTTTCTGTGTAGAAGGTGTCTTCCAAGAAACTTTTCTGTATGAAAAGGGCCTTCCGAGAAAGTTTTATCTATGAAATGTGTTATCGAAGAAATTTTTCAGTATGAAAAGTGTCTTCCAAGAAGCATTTCTGCATGAAAAATTCTTCCAAGACACTTTACTGTGCGATGAGTATCTTCCACGGCACCTTTCTGTATGAAGAGTCGCTTACAAGACAATTTTTTGTATGAAAAGTGTTTTCCAAAACATATAAAAAAAAATATATGAAACATATTTTGCAAGATTCATTTGTGTGTTGAAAATATATGTCTAAAAGGCGTCTTCCAAGACGCTATAAAAATGTCTCTCAAGGGATAAAACGCTAATTCCAAGCAGATTTCTACGTAAAGAATGTCCCCAAGATGCAATACCATATGTTAAAACTGTCCCTAAACACATTTCTGTATTATTTGCTTTCCCGGACAATTTTCTATACGAAAAGTGACTTCAAAGGCACTTTCATTTTCTGCACAAAACATGTCTCCTAGGGTAAATTTCTATGTCAAGAGTATTTACAAAACACATATTTTGTAGCAAACAAATCTTCCAATACATATTTGTAAGAGAAACGTGTCTTCCAAGATACATTTCTGTAGAAAATTGTTTACAAAATGCATTTCAGTACAAAAAGGTTCTTTCTTATGACACATTTTTCTATACGACATCGAGAAGCGATGTGTCTTCCAAGACTATTTCTATAAGAAAGATCTTTTTAGACATTTCTATGCAAAAAATATCTTTTGAAGACTCATTTCAACATGAAGGTTTCTCCAAACACTCTTTTGTATTATAGTACAAGTTTTGTAATGCAAAAATTTTTTTCTATATATTTTTCTTCCATAACAGGATAAAATTTATTGGAGCATTTTATAGTATTGCAAAAAAAAAACTTTAAAATAGAAGAAGGGAAGGAGCTTTCCGAGGCTTATTTGTTTGTATAAAAAAATTATTACCAAGATAATGTTCTATATGACGAATTTTCCAAAACACACTTCTTTACGAAATATTTATGAAGACAAATATATTGCATTAGTTTCAGGTGTTTAATGGGGCAAATTTATAAATGATATACCTTTCAAAACACTTTTCTATAAGAAAGGCGCGTTCCAGGACATATTTTCCAAATAGGTAGTGCTGCCCAAAGTTTTTCTAAGGCATTTTTTATATTACATATTTTCTGCTTTTCCTAAGACAACCTTCTGCAAAAAAGTTTCTTCCAACACATAATTCTTTAAGAAAAATGTCTTTCAGTCCAGATATCTCTACAAAAAGTGTCTTTCAAGATGTGCATTCAAAGAAGTGTCTGGAATTGCTCATTTAAAACGTTCACTTAAAGGGAATGTCAACATTTATTTCTTTGTCGCTAAGTTGGCACAACTATGATCTGCACTGAGGCGGAGGTTGGATGCGATCTGTCATTTACCAATTCATTTCAATTCTGTTTTGCGATTTTTGTAATTTATAAAAATATCGAACAAAGGATCATGTTACAGACGACCTACGGTAAATGGCCTTTATCAAAAACACGAGTATATGAGATATAATATGAGTATGTATATGAGTGCATTCAAAAGGGATCAAGATAAGGTGGAAGATCTTTCACTCTCTGGTCAACAATCAATGTCTTCGACGGCAGTAAACATCGGCAAAATGAAGGAAATGATTTCTAAAAATCATCATTTAAGTTTGAGAGATATAGCCAATGAACTTTCTGGTTCTTATGAATCAATTCACACCATTTTACACAATTGCTTGGGTATGAAGCGCATTGCCATTTGACTAGTTCCGAAAGAACTGGATTTGAAAACTCAATAGCGAAAAGGTCGCTGAAGACTTGCTGGAATAAATCAATTCCGATTCACTTTCATAAAATCCATTATAACTGGTATTGACAATTTGTTTACGAGTTTGACATGCAAACCACACAAAAAGCTTTGGACTGTTACCTTCGAACTGTTTATTGATTATCGCAGTAGGTGCACTCGGACTTCTTGCCAAAAGGTTAGACAGTAAATAAAGAATATTACCTGCTCGTTTTAGGTCGTTTGAGAAAGCAAATTTGCGGGTAAAAGCCAGATTTGCGGGAAGATTTTGCACGATAACGCACTATGGCACAATGCTGCGAATTACTGGCCAAAAACTCAACAAATATATTTGCACAGCCGTAATATTTCCCATTGACATATGTAAGTATATTGTTTCGAAAGGAACATACTTTGAAGGCGATACAATAAATTTGAAGAAATAACACTTATTATAAATTTTATTGACCTATTCCCAGTACTTTTTCGACAGAATGTATTTCAGATCATGTTTCCATTTAAAAAAAATATCTACCATAACAGATTTTATATATGAAAACCATTTTGCAAGACAATTTATTTATGAAATGTGTCTTCCAAAGCAAATTTCGTTATGAAAACGATCTTCCAAGATACACTTCTTTAATTAAAATCTCCACCATGCCACATTATAAATATGAAATACATTTGGCAAAAAAAAAAAAATTATTTATGAAAAGTGTTTTTCAAAACTAGTTTTTAATAAAAGCTGTCTCCTGAGACAACTCTAATTGTCTTCCAATAAACTTTTGTATATATAAAATGTTTTTTACCACATTTACTTTTAGGAATTAAACCAATTGATTGATGGGATACATTTTTGAAATCTATACAACATGGTTTTGAAACTATTCCCTACACCATTGAATAGAACCTACTCCTGTTTGTTTGCTATTTTTGCAATTCATGCCCCGGAGTATGCTTATTTTAACGCTAAACACTACAACATGTGAGTAATGCACACAAAATTGAACGAAATGAAAACAATGATGGGGCCCCCCCCCCCCCCAATCGGTACAGCAAGGATAGTACTGATGAAGGAAAGCATGGAACAAGGAGAGTCCTTCGCATGGAGGCAGAAACGCAAACAAATTCACATACGGAAAAAAAGGAGGTGGTGTAAACATATGGGTAACATTATAACATATGTAGGCGAATTGTTGTATTGATACATAAAAACAAAGGAGAATAAGTGTGGTAACACACACACATACGCATACATTCATACACACACATACGCACTTATATATAGAATAAATATTTAGATAGTTCATGTTAACATATAAACATGTATACATATACAGTGAATATAAACTTGCTCCTAACTGCACGTACATACTTGGGTGAGTGTGAGTGTGAAATATGAAAGACAGAAAATCGAACAACCTTGACCCATACTAAGATATTTTTCACAAATGCATGTACACAAACACACACTCGCTTATAGCTACAGGTTTTATGTCCTGTATCGAAATGTTGTAAAAACAAAAAAAGGTAAAAACGAACCAGTGATGATGTGATAACTAAAACATATTCGGATTTGTATTCGTAGAGTGTTACAGCCGTTCGTATTTGTCGTCATATGTGTGGCCGCAATTGTTGCTGCAGTCCTGTTAATACAATTCGCTTGCCTATTCGTCCTTAATGCCACAATCCAAATGCTATAAATTTGCCGACCGCCAATCCAGCCACATTGTAAAGAAATAGAACTTTAGCAAATACAGCGACGAATGAAAATGTTTAAAGGATAAAGGATAACAGAGATACAATATGACGACTAGCATTACCGATTCGTTTCGTTTAAAAGCCGTCGTCGCTCTTAATATACCTGTTCAAGTTGTCGATGTTGTCAGGCAGGAATCGACAATCAGGCTACGTATGTGGCAAACACAAGCTATATAACAACAAGGTTAGCAGTGCAGGAGAAAAACGTAAAAGTAAATAACAAAACATAAATAAATAACAAAACATTCGAAATGTTCCACAATTGCCAGCGATATAAAGCAAATGGGTTCATGTACAACCTGTGGCCAGTGTAAAAGAAAGCAAGCAGTTGATGTGGAAACAGGAACAGACGACCTGATGCCAGAATTGATTCGCGACAAATTGTGCAATAATTTATTATAATAAATATATGTAATCCTTCTATTATGCAAATATTTGTAAGAAAAATATGCAGATTCTATTCCAGTATTTAGAATATTTTATATATAAGGTGTAATAAAAAGTAATTCATATTTTTTCCCATGACATTGAATGTTAGAATGATTTGATTTACATCAAATATGCATCGTTTTATTCGATAACTTGTTGCCTTTTTGAAGGTAATTCCATTATGCCTCTCTCATAAAAACCCTTGTCCCTATTGGCAAAAAACTGGGATAGTCGATTTTAACAGGGAGTTTCTGCGGTTGACTAATCTTAGCATCTTGCTAAACTCTTCTATTCAACGGAACAATATAAGAGCGTTTTCCTTATGGTGCCAAGAAGTTTTCCGAAATAGCAGAAATAGGAAATGGTCCGATCGCCAGAATAGCACAATAAAATAAAAACGTCTGACATTAAAATGCGATCAAATTTCGGAAAAAGGCTTCGTGAAAATAACCAAATTTTTAGCTATGTTTTATATCTAGATGTTTTCTGACCGCTTTTTATTTTAATGATTCCTTAATAAATTTGTTGATGCTCTCTCGGATGGATATTTTACGACGAACTAAATCCAAAAACAAAAAAAAACAAAAAAAAAAGGTGTCCAAACACTTCATTGATAAAACACTTCGAAACACTTCATTTTTTCGCACAAAAAAAATTCTTAACGCCACCGTGCCCTTAGATCAACGCGGAGCACTCAATTCGGAATGGTCCTCTACTATTTTTCGCAAGGACCATTTGGAAAATCATAGAATGTAAAACGAATCACATATTTAATGACGTTTAATCTAAAATGGCATAGCATTTGTAAGGCAAACCATATATCAATATATCTGTATATCAATATATTACTATATAAACACATATATCAATATATCTGCATATCTATATTCCAATAGAGCTATCTATCTATCAATATATGAATATATAATTATATCAATTTATCAATATATCTAGATATCGATTATATCAGTATATCCATATATTATAAAACAGCAACACCAGTGGAATAAAAGTTTAAAAATACAGAACATCGAAATCAACACGATATACTACAGTTACAAATTTACTCGAAGAAATGCAAGTACACATCATTTTATATTACAGAAATTTAACACCCAGAGGAAAGCGTTCAAAGCGCCAGGTATCTTTTGAGGCCGTTCGTTGCATTATAAAGGGTGTCCCAACAAAAACGCAAAATTTAAATTTATAAAACACAGATATTTAAAAAAATCGTGAAACTTTACTATATCGTAAAGTAGACAGAATGAGGTTATGTATGGAACAACACATCGGGCAGATGGCCACCGAGACTTTGCTGGCACACATGCGATCTTTTAATGAAATTTTTACTGGCCGTTTTGCATAAATGCTGCGGCATCTCATTAATGCAGCGTCCAATTTCCTCTTATAAGACTTGAGTCGTCGTCAGCTTATTCGCGTAAACCATCGACTTCAAAAAACCCCGAAGAAAAAAGTCTAATGGTGTTAAATCGCACGATCTAGGCAGCCAATTCTGGTCTCCCGAACGCGAAATAACACGACCGGGAAATGACTGATGCAGCAATTAAATTGTTTCTCTAGCTCTATGACATGTGACGCCGTCTTGTTGAAACCACATGCCCTCCACATTCATTTTTCAATTCAAGGCACGAAAAAACTGGTTATCATTTTACGATACCGAACACCATTGACTGTTTGCACTTGACATGCCTCATTTTCATAAAAAAAGGTCCAATGATTCCTCCAGCCCAAAATCCACACCACACAGTGACACGTTGAGGATGCATTTGCTTTTCGTGAATCACTCGAGGATTTTCCTCACCCCAAATGCGACAATTCTGCCTATTGACGAAGCCATCAAGATGGAAATGGACCTTGTCACTGAAGATGATTTTATCGGCAAAACCAACATTTTCATGTTGTCTCTCCAATACCCAATTAACGAACTCCCTTCGCTGTGAATGGTCAGCTGGCTTCAGTTCCTGAGTCAATTGAACTTTGTATGCATGAAGATGCAAATCTTTCGTCAAAGTTCACTGCATAGTGGATTTGGAGACAGCAATTTGCTGAGCTCGGTGTCGAATTAAGGTGGATGGAGTTTGAGCGACATCATCACGTACAGCTGCGACAATTTCGGTCGATGGACGTGGTCGAAGGCGCGTTGTTGTCTTTACATCACTAACAGACCCAGTTTTGGCAAATTTATCCATTAATCTCTTTACAGTTGACTCTTTTGGAGCATTATTGTGACCCCAAATTGCGAACTGTAGCCGCAAAACTTTCACCATTTTGGTAAAACAATTTCACAATGAGAATGCGTTGTTCATTCGTGTAGCGCTCCATTTTTACTAACCTCGTACCTTCTACTAGCAAACAATAACAATTGTTCAAATGCCAAACAATGACACTTTGAATGGCGCCAAATTTAAATCTTGCGTTCTTGTTGGAACACCTTTAGTTAGAACATGTGACTGGCATGTATATGTTCGTGGGTTCGAACATCGACACAACCACGGCAATCATCTTCGAGTAGTCAAGTACTCGAAAAGTCTAGCAATTGCTTCCCAAATTTTAGTTCTCATTGAGTGACTCTAAAAATAGAATGCGTGTAAGCTCACTAAATGTGGGAAGCTCTCCCACAACTCATTCATGAGATGTACGGGAATTTGTTTTTCATCTTTTGATCTACTGTCTTTCTAGCTGGTAGACACCATGATCGTCGTAAATCTTTATGAAACTTCTTAGAACTTGACAATGACAATAATTTTCAAATTATAGTCGGGTTTTATAAATGGTCCCGCTCCTCCTGATACATTCCGCACACATTGACAGATTTCCTGAAATTAAATTTGTCACCACCTTATGCATAGACAGTAGTAATTCATATTTTTGACTATTATACAGATTTATAATAATTGGCAGATTTAAAAAAAAATCGACCGATTAACCCGTATATTCCCTTGTTCATGTTTATAATTCAGTTACACTCGATTCAGTCAAATTTAATACACGTTATGCATTTGAAATAGTAGTGAAAACGGACTGTAAAGCCACACACGCTTCCGGTAACTTCAGTGCAAACTGGACGATTTGTCGAAATTCAATCTTTGGTCGGTAAAACCTAATTAGCAGCTGCAGTGACCTTGAGTTTGGCCATTGAATTGATCTATAATTTACTGTAAGACTAGGGAAAAAAAGCGACCAAATAATGATCGATTTAACCTATATATTCTTAGTTTCATATATTTTATATAGCTATACTGAGTTAAAATTTTGCACTCATAATGCGTTTAGAGAAACGGTTTCTAGGAATGAAAATGGAGGAAATCGCCACAACCCTTTTGGTACCTCCTAGGCAAAAAGTAATGCTAATGTATTCGCAAGTTACTTAAATTTTTGTCAATTGTATTACATTAAAAACGTGCCCTTTAGGGTATCTCCCATACAGATTACCTAGTTTTATCTAGTTTTCTAGTTTCGTATCCATCACTCAATCGCAATTAATTCAGTCCATATTAGGAAGCATCCGGCTTTTAATTAGCTTAGCTTTGAGCCTGAAAATGGACTTCATAGCCACGCCCCTTAGAGTACCACACATACACATTTGTCAGTTTAGCAAAAATCAAAAAAAAAATCGTAATTGCCAAGGAAAGATCTTCAGAAGATATAGCTATGCATTAATTTAATAAGAACCAAGCGATTCATCACGTCTTTTCCACCACCGTTTACAGTATTGTATATTAAAGTCAGTTCACCTGAACAAAATTTCTGCCCTCATCTTTTTCCCTCGTTTGATGTCACACCCTTTTTTTTATATATATTTTTATCCAAAAACAAATTAACCCATCCCAATTTGATGAACATTTTATTAACACTATTATTAACACAGCAAGATTGTGTGAAACATATTTGCAAGTATAAGAATAAAATTATGGCATATTAATGAAATTACTTTCATTATATTGAAATATATTCTTAATGTAACAAATCTGTATAAATGTAATGAACACAAATCGCATCCGTATGCCAGGACTTAATATGACGCTCGTTTTGCTAGCATGTCTCTCATCCCACTGACAGCCACATGTACGTCTTATTGGGGATGGAGTTGGCGCTGCACAGTAATTCTTTTCAGCGAGAAAAATTAAAAAGTTTACGAAATATATTTCTTTGAAATATCATTGATAAATTATAAAACAAAAAAATGAAAAGGTTATACATTATTATTAATATTTTATCACCAGATGTTTCGAAATCAGAAAAAATGTGAAATAAAAAATGTTTTTACTGTCATTATTCATTATTTTTTGACTGATATCGAAAGCTTTATTTAGTAAAGTTAGAATAATCCGATTTATCTCCAATATGCACGGTTATAACTAACTTGTTGTTGCTTTTATGGTAATTCCATCGACGATATTGACAAAAAAACTGAGACATTCGATTTTCACAAACTTCTCTTGAGCAAAATCATTCGCTACAGATGTGAGCAGACGGCAATCACCTAGTGTCTGGTCCGGACTATATTGTCCAACAAAGCTTCAGAAGCTCCTGGCGAGTCATTCTCAATATGTATGGCCTTGCGTTGCCCATATGGAACACAATTTCCTTCCTACTGGTAAAATCTGGCCACTTCTGGGCGATTGCTTTCTTCAGGCGGTTCAATTATTGATAATATAGGATCTAATTAAGAGTCTAATTAGGGAAACAGCTCAAAGTAAATGATTTCCAGTCAATGCCACCAAGCACATCGCAAAATCTTCCTGACCGTTAAACTTGGTTTGGCCACAGTTTGCGCCGGTTGACCGCGATATGACCACGGCTGTTCTCGCTTCGTATTCGCTTGAAGTGATCCACTTTTCATCACCAGTTAGCATCCGTTTTGGAAATGGGTCGATTTTGTCGCCATTCAGCAGCGAAAGGCTTCCGTACATTAAACCTTATTCAAATGGCTCCAATTGGTTTTTCTTTGTGCAATGTTTAGCTCCTAGGCATCCGAAACAATGCCTACATGACGTTCGGACTTGACAATTTTCATTACTCTATCGAAATTTTCGGCAATAGGCCTTCCAGAGCCTGGTACATCTTTTACATCACAATTATCGGAAACCAAAATTACTCAGGATTGGATGTTAGAGTTTAGAATCATATTCACATTTTCAACCGCCTGACTTGTGTTTCAGTAGTTTTTATGAAATCAATTTCATCTTCCTAACGCCATCTAGTGTAAGCTAATCACACTTAGGCTGGCACATAAGTAACGTCAAGATTTATTCAATGTGTAACTTTTTTCTTTCTGCTTTTGTTTAACGTTGACATTTATTAAAATTTAGAACATAGTTTGGAAATATGTTCACTTTATATTTTAAAGATAATATCTTTCAAATGGTGCCCATTGTTTGTTTCTACCTGACGTGCTCTTTCCAAAGCATTCCCCATAACTTTTCTTAGATCAAATCTTTTCCTGATCAAATCGTAACGTTACTTATGCGCCACCCTACACAATGCGAGATGCAGATTGCTTAAGCCAACTATTGGAAAAATAGTGGGTTTCCTTTTACTATGCTAATATTTTTATTAATATATCGCCACTAGGTGGCGCGAAGTCGGAGAAAATATGAAATATGTAAAATCCTTTTCTGGGGTTTCTTTTTTAAATTATCAGTGCAACACTTTCTTTGATCGGCAGATGACTTTTTCGCCAAACGAATCTCTCAACAAAATTTCTAAAGGACAAACATTTTCGAAATATTCCTTTTGTAATGCAATATTATAGGTATATGATTTAAGTTCCAAAAACCTGCATTGGTGTCCATTTTAAATTACTTTTGTAAACAAATACACATCGAATATTTTGCCCATTACTCTAGATATTAAGTGTCCCTTTGGTACTTTTTTTTGAGGAAAACCTAAGATGTGTTTTAAAGGGCAATGCATGAGCATCCAAAAGTTCTACGGCCATATGTCCTTAATACCTTTTACGAATCCTTTATGTCTTTTTGTAAATAAAAAATAACATGACTGGAGGCAGTCAGCTTGCGGAGTTATTTGAATTTCTATGTATGTTTTGAAGACTTTTTTACTTTGTTAGTAACAGTGCACGGAGAATATTTCTGTAAACTGCTTAACCTTTGGCCACCAATTTGAAATTGGCTTTTTGCGCTGGTAGGTAGGAACGAATAGCTAAAAGATCTAAAAGTTCTACACATATGTCAAGCCAAGTAAATTTTGCAACATTATGCCTAATTTACAAAATCCTTTAAGTCCCTTTGTAAGCAAATGTCCACAAAGTGAGCGAAAAAGGTCAATTTATTTCAAAAGGCTTTTATGGTTGGACATCTTTAGAGAAACTGCAGGGAGTATGTTTTTATAGAACAATTTAAATGACGGTATTCTTGTAATTGAATTGTTGTTATTTCTTTTTTAGGAAAGCACAAAATATCTTTTAAATGTGATAGATAACAGAAAATGTTTTGTTTTCATACAATATATGCGTCTTAAAAGCTCGAAATTAATTTTCAGTTCAACAAATAATATTAATTTTGAGCTCCGCATTCTGATGCAAATTAGTTATTATTGAACAAGACAAATGAAACTAGCTTCTGATGCTATTGGAATGAGGAAGCTAGGTATTCTATGTTAAGACCGTACACGTTAAATACCTTGCTTAGTTCGCTTTCTTAGTTCGCTGGCTGACTTTATTAATTTTGTTGATCATTTGTTTGTCGAAAATCATGAGCTCATTTTCTCTTTGTTTACCACTAAACCCAATTTTACTGATACGTTCCCAACCTTTGAGAACGCTGAAGTAATCTCTAATAGTTTTCCACCGATAATATCAAAATCATCAACGTGCGCAAAAAACATGTGTATGTAGTTTCTTTTGAGTTTACTGTCCCATTGGGTACTCATTACTCCACAGAGACCACAGGATAAGTTGTCGCCCTGTCTACAGTTTTATTTTGGCGTAAAGTCTCAGTAAGATTTCTGCCCATTTTTACTGAAAATTTCATAATAGTTTCGCAAAAACATCAAACTCGGCCACGACCATAAACAATCACTTCAATCACTTCACTGAATCAGCACTAGCCCGGGCGCAGTTTTTCGTCCACTTACGTTTTTCGCAGCAACTGCATCGGAATGCACAACATTTTGCCACGGCGTGTCAGAAACGGCAGGAATAGGGGCGTTGCGCTGTACGAACTAGGATAGTTCATTGAAATAGACCATATATACTCCATGGTCATACGATTTACAAGGTCTAACTTTCTTTGTGATTGGTCAAGCACACTTTTCGGTTCGAAAGTACAGTTATATTAGCACAGCGGGTCACTCACAAATGCATGATATAAGTACGCCTTCAATCTACGGGGTTATATATTTAGTAGTTTGAAAACCGCCGGTCTGGCAAAGCTGTCAGCTGTTAAATAACTGTCATCTGAAGTGTTATTTATTTGATGCAAAGTTTGCCATTTACAAATATGGATTATTTAACAACCGTAGAACGTGTAAAAATAGTTAAAACTTACTACAAACGTTGTGATTCAAGCGAAGCACTTTTCATGATTATGATCATCATAATCGACCTACTGTGCAAGGAATTGGCTAGATTATGAAGAAATTTGAGGAGACTGGCAGCGTTACAGATGTTGTCAGGCCTGTGCACCATCGCAATGTACGCACTGCCGAAAATATTGATTCTGTTAGCGAAAGTGCGGCGGATATTCCGAATTTCAGTTCGTATGATAATCGACTTTTTTGGCCTGCAATTGGAGGTTACGAACTGGACGATATAGGGTTTCAACAAGACGGTGCCACGAGTCACACAACATGACCGATTTTGTAGTTACTGCATGAGAAGTTTCCAGTAAGCGTCATCTCACGTTTTGGCGACGTTAATTGGCGACCATGATCATGCGATTTGACGTCGCCGTTAGACTTTTTTTGTTAGGGCTTACGCGGATAATCCCCAAACGTTCGCGCATTTGAAAACCAACTTTCATCAAGTTTTCCCCGAGAAGTTTCCAGAAAGCGTAATTTCACGTTTTGGTAACGTCAATTGGCCACCATGAAGACTTTTTTCGTAGGGCTTACGCGGATAATACCCAAACGTTCAAGCGTTTGAAAACCAACATTCATTAAGTTATCCCCGAGATAACAGCCGAAATGTGCGAAGGAGTGGTCGAAAAGTACCACAAAAGAATCCACTGCCACAACTAATCCAGAGGCTGTCATTTAAATCCATTGTATTTTGTACATAATAGCAAGATCCAAGCATTACAATGAAATATAAGTTTTATTGAAATCATAGCTTTATGTGTGTTTTATGTAACTCTTTTGAAACCAAAAAATGGGTAACCTGGTTATTACCCGCATTAGCGAAACTAAGTGGTCTTAATGTGTAGTAGGGGTTTTTGTTGTGTAGACAGAATTTCCCGACTATTAGACAAATACTATCTTCCTTTCCCATTCTGACCATAAAATTTCCAAGAGCTGAAGTAATTTTGTCCTAAGGAAAACGGCCATATCTTACTTCTTATAAATATTTTAGATTTCGCCGTGTTTTCCTTCCGTCTGCCTCCAGTTCAACGCATCTCCTGAATGGCAGCAAGGTCGAGCACATAGACTGGATACACAGAGAGACTTGCTCTGCGAACAGTCCCAACATTCCCGGCACATATTCTTAAATGATAGTCATTATAACGTTTGCTGGGGTGGCCAATATTTGGCAGCTTTGGTTTATTTTTCTCCAGTTTTTTATAACAGCTCTATCGGCCACCACATCCGATCCGATTGTTCGTTGTAATCACAGCTAGAATGGCAGAAAAATTTGGATCTCAGCAACATATGTTACCTACCTCGGTGGTAGGAGGCGAGTTAATTTATTCAACTGGACGTCTTTCCATTGTAGCTGTGGCATTCCCAGTGAATACTGGGCCTAGGTAGTAAGTAGAGACTAGCGATGGTCTGATAAAATTTCGGGCCCTAATTCGTTCACAGGGAAGGTAGCAGAATGCGTGGTTCGATTGGAACCCAATTTTATATTTCTTTTCGGAACCATAATCAAGTACATTAATGTAACAAATTTAATGTGTGACTACTCCTTCTTCTTGTTTCTAATCGTTGTATGTAGTTGAAACACTGTGCGGTGATACCTTACCTGCAAGATGGTGAAATTCGTATTACATATTTATTACTGCCACAAAATATCTGGCCCAATACGCAAGTTAGAGCAGTACACTGAGTATGAAGCAAGGAGCGGAATAAGGTTACAGCTGGTTAAACAGGCAAAGGTCTTGCTCTACAGCAAGTGTTTTTCTTTCGTCCTCATTCCGCATACACGCGCCGAGAAATGAGCAAACATTTCCTGGTTAATATGAACAAATGCAAAGTAAAATAATAAATAACAAAGAAAATACTTGCAACATGTTAATTGGAGCCCTATACGTGAGGAGTATTAGCTAAGTGAACCGACCGCAACTGGAAGCAACCTGGATAATTCAAACAGCAATCCATTGCAATTACATTGAAGGCCAATGGAATCAGAGATACACAGAGAAGGAAAGAGAGAGAAAGAGTAGGATTACTCAAGCCAAATTATAAATGTTGTAAATTATTTTTATTTTACCTTCTGGTAAAGACTCTTAAGGAGCCGATAGAAGGTTGGTTGTACACCAGATGGACAATAAATTTACTTAAGCGAAAGAAAAACACAAGCGGAAAAGAAACATGGTTAAATACACTTAGAAAATACGACGTGACTGGCTGGCATATTAATGGGACTTAGGGACTTGGGCAGGAAGTAGTGGATGGCGGATATTTAATTTTAGTTGGATTTTCATATCGAATCGCACCTAAAATATAAGTGCATACAGTACGGATGATTTTTCTAAATGACAAAATTTAATCGCAAATTATGACTCGTAATTTTATATGAAATAACCAGAGCGACGTTCAACAGTTCTATATGAGGAAAATATATAAGGTTTCACCTGAATTTACCGTCGTTGAAAAGCTGATGCTCATGATGTTAACACGAAGTTCGTAGTGAAGTTAGGCGGGGATTTAAAGAGCCATTATGATATGACGATATGACTTATATTGTGCAATCACTGCGATATCTGCAACATCTCTAGAATAATATATATTTTGCTCTGCTGACAATTACATAATGTTACTGCAATCGTTCCAAATATTGAAAAGGAGACATGATGTGGTTCCGTAGATGCTATCGTTTGCTTATAGAGGACAATCTTCGTAAATGCCACTCAAATTCCTCAGCTAACGATGCAAGCGTAGCTCTTGTTGTGTCCAACATTGGGAAAGTTCCAATATTGACCCAGGAAATGGTTGGTGATAAATCGGATTTTAACCTTATGACGATATCGCCAATATTAAAATATGATTTTATACATATATATATATATATATATATATATATATATATATATATGAATAAAAATCATAACGATGTCCCAAGACCATGAGCAACCACTGATTTCCTATTCTGCACCTGTACAACATCTTTATTTGGAACTCGTTTTTAAAGTTCATGTCATCGATGGCAATTTGTGTCATTTCCTTACTCACACTGCGATCCGGAACTAATAATTGGAGATGTGTGGCAGTCTGTATAGACAGACTCACTTAGACTGCATAATCCATTGTGATACCATGGAAACTAGAGATATGGATGTGCTTAGCTTCCACCGTTGAACCATCATGAGCGCCCCAAGAAGCTCTTAAATCATCCAGATTTCCTAGGTCCCTAAAGAAATAAGAGTCCAGTGTTAATCCCCGCCTGTTCGCCAGGGCGGGGCAATTGCAGAGAAGGTGTTCTATAGACTCCTCCTCCTCTTCGTCACTCGTCTCAATCTTCAGTCTCACTGCATGTTTTGAAATTAGACAGTGTCCTAACGGATACATGTAGTGAAATGTCGGGTTTTTATAGTGACAGCAGTTTGTGTGAACGCTTCAGATCTAGGCGAGGCCACATCCGTCTGGATTGATTACAGCTTCGGACAGATGTCCTTCTAGTAGGAGCTTGCAAGTGCCTAGAGGCATGCCCACGGACTCCAACTCGGTGGGAGTCTAAAAGGTTGTCCCTAATCTGGCCAGTTAGTCTGCTCTGCAGTTCCCTGGTATGTCCCTGTGGCTCGGCAATCACATAAGGTGAATGTTGAAATGCTGCGCCATCTCGTTACGAGATCTGCGTCATTTCAGAGCTGATGTTGAGTTCAGGAAGACAGAATCCAAGGAATGTTCTGACTATCGGTGAGAGTATTTCCATCATAGTCTTTATAGGCGGAGAACTCATTGCCATAAACTTTATTTTAATCTTTATGTTGAATTTGTGGATCTCCATTCCGGTTATCTTCTACATCGTTGCTTTCCCGATCTATTGATAACTGTTTTTTCAGCTTGATTCAATTAGCGATTCAAACATATGGATTCAATTTTGACCTCATGACGGTATCGCCAAAATTAGCATATAATTTTATACCTATATATACGAATAAAAATCATAACGATGTCTAACAGAAGTTGAAAGAACCATGGGTTTATTTTGTTCTTTATTTCCCCCATGGAAAGTGGTTAACAAGTTACGGACCATATTTTAATTGAATCTCTCAAACAGTAAATGGTGGAAATAGCAGTTTGAAAAAAAATTATTTTGGTGAAAAATGGAAACCTTATAAAACATACGATAAAAAATGCGAAAATTATTTATCTATTTCTAAATTGGGAACGTGATTTTTGAAAAATGTTTTGGTATAACAGATATTTCATGTAAAAAACAATCCACGCCATTATATTTAAGCATGAAAAAGGGGCATTTCTCCCACGACCAAACTTGTGCCCGCCGCCCTATTGTTGTATAAGTTACTAACACTCCTGTGGTCTACAGTACGATGCAGTAATTTGTCCAAACGTCTTAAAGCAGCAATACATATAACATTTATATGCAAATATTAACGCGTGTCTGCACTATATAAAATGACATAAAATTCATAGGGTTGGGATTAAACTTTTTCAAATTTTTGTAAGTCGATTCATTTCTACGATAGTACATTTTATGTACTGTAGGTGGCGAACGTAAAATTTCAATATAAATGGCTTACATATGAGATATAATCCTCTCTGTGACATAATGCTAACGCTTCAAAGCTGTTGTCTACTAATACCAAATAACCAAGGGGATCAAAGAGATGAATATCTAATTTCCACAAGCTGAAATGGATAGATTCAAAGTAGGGGGTCCATTTAGTAATTAACATAATATTAAAAACAAAATGCAACGGAAAAGCTGATCAACCACATACAATTTTCTGACGCCAAAGCATAAATATTATTTTTGATATATCTCAGTGCAAAGGTGCTGTTCTGTTGTAATTACTGTTCGAAATCAACAAGACACTGATTTCAGCATATTTGAAAACTAGAACCATCTTTGAATATCCGTTTCTAGTATACGAGTACAGTATAATTAAATTACGATTTAGTGTTTCCTTACGTCATTAGATATAGCATGTCTCAAAAGAAAGTTTATATTTGTTTAACTGCTGAACCCAATGAAACCAATGGGCATTAATCGGCAGCCTGGCTCTTCATAATTCAGTTGCTATTAAGTTTTTCTTGGGAACTGACCGCGCGCTGATAACAAAAAAAAACGTTGTTTAACAAATGCGTCAAATGTGCACAGATCATAATTACATCGCATTTTGCACAAAGACCTACAAGTACAGCCGCAGAGTTAAGTCTTCAGAACACCAATTAGGCGATTGACTTCGTGAATTGAATGGTTTTTCAATGCTTACCAATATCTTGTTTTCGGATGGAGCTCATTTTCTTCTTAATGGTCATGTAAAGCGGA
>JAHXMU010000104.1:304114-410972 GCA_019455685.1 Philornis downsi | reverse complement strand
AGATGTTACGTAGACGGGTTGAACAGCTTCTTTCGGCCTGCACTGCAAGACTTTCCTGACTATAACCAAAGAACACAGTTCCAGCAGAACGGAGCAACGCCTCGCACGTCCAATACGCCTCTACCACGAGTTCTTGAAATTTTTCCTGGAAAATTGATCTCTATTAAAGGAGACACAAATTGTTCTCGACTCTGTTCTGATTTTGCCCCTAAGCGTTTTTTTCTGTGGACTTATCCCAATTCTGAAGTTTACGCCAATAAACCGACTTCCCTGGCTCGTTTGAAAGATAATATCCCCGCACGATGGCAGCCATTACGGCCGAGCCATCATAAGAAATTTTACTGTTCTCTTAAACGCGTGGCGCGAACGCAAGGGTTTACATTTGAACGATATTATGTTTTAGAAATAAATTTCCAAGTTGCATGCTTTGATAATTCGTAAAAAGCTTTTCAATAAACGGATTATATCCCTTCCCTTTTAATCGATCCAGTAAATATTTTGAACAACTTGTAATTTCAATAAAACACACAGGGGGATGAAATCGAAAGGAGTGGAAAAAATCTACAATAGTTGATTAGATTTGAAATGGAAATAAATAAGGAAATAATTGTATTGCTAATAAAGTATTGCTAAGCTTAAGTTATAATTTTAAGACCTAGAAGTTTAATAGAAATTGCACAGTGGGTTGCCAAATTTGTTACCTCCGTTCTTCAAATTGTTTTATTTAAGAAACTATCAACACTATATTTGTTAGCAAATTGCAATAATTTTAACAGCTATGAACTTTACAGCAAAATATCTACAGCAATAATTTTTCACTATCCTGCACTATCTTGGAGTGTTAAACACTTTCGAATTTTTTTTTCGTTTTTTTTTTTCTTTTGGAACTTTACTGTTATTTTTCATAATTTTAAAACTATCTACGAAAAAATTTCTTCGAGGCTGCAAAAAAAATTGTTGGAATATCGTCAAAACTTACGAAATGATTACTGAAACTTCTCCACAAATTTTCAATTTCTCTAATTTTTGTCGTAAATGGACAACAAAACTATTTGCCAAACAGTTTATTTTTTCTTAGAAAAGGTATAGAAATATGATATCCTTTATAAAATAAATCAATATAAAAATAATATAATAATATAAATATAGACAAAATAATAAACAAGGCATTGCTGTTATAGAAACCTTTTTTTTTTGTCGTTTCGGGTATAGTATAGCTGCGGATTGCGGATTCTGCGGATTCTCATAAAATGTATACCAAAATTTTACATTACCCAAAGAGACAGAGTCAGCAGGGTCAATCTTACCAAATCATTCGTTATCAAATCTTCGCTTGTCCTTTCAAATAAGTCTTCCTTGTAATTTGTTAGAAACTCTTTCCAAGCCAATCAATTTTCCCACTCACTTTAGCTAAAATCACAGCAGAAGTAGCTGTTGAACAAGCAATGCAATATAGAGTGTTCTGATTTAACGATTGGCGCCGGTCATTACAATGGCTGCTTTTACAGATTCTTCGAACATAGGAATTTTTATTTTCATTCCTGTGATGGTATCATCTCGCCCTCTTTACTGCAGTGTAATTTTCATTAGGTTTTAATTTGTTGATTATTTATTTAACAAAGTACAGTCGTATGCCGACAGAGAGAGAAAGAGGAGCTACGAGAGAGGCTGAAAGGAAATGAGGGTAAACCCCCATTGTTTTAAATCTTCCACGAGCATTCAAGATAATTGAAAGCTTTCCTATACTCTATTATGTGTTTGTGTGTGTTTTTTTTTTTGTTATGCCATTTTATTTTGTTCCCTTAGCTTTTCTTTTTTATGCTCTCTGAATATTAACTAAAAATCTTTCATCCTGTGGTGTTGTTGCCACGTATGGTGTTTATAATATCCTGCAATAATATTACAACCAGATGTTAAGAACGGCGATGGTGATGTTGATGGAAATGATGACGACGACGATGCTGTTGTTGCCGATGATCATATTGTGCCATTCATTAACACCATATGCTGGCATCCATTAAAAGTAACAGTGGCTTTGGTTTGGTTTCTCCTACTTTTTCCTACCACAATGGTACAGCATCCTTCGGATGCTCCTTCTTTTTCTAACGCCGCCTATTTTGTGTCCTTAATCTCTGCTCTGTGGCAGAGTTAGATATTTAGGTTTGTGTTCTATTGCAAAGAGACAGAGGAAGGGAGAGATTTGCCAGCAAAGTCGATGTAACATCCTTGTGACGCATATCAAGACATCATTGCCATAGCTATAGTTATAATCATTATGGGTGTTGGTTGTAGCTTCATAAAATTAATGAATATTTTGCTATGTCCTTGTTTGGGTGGTGTAAGGTATGGGTTAATATTTGCAATTGGAAATGTGCAAATATTTACAATGAAATGCAACTTTTATTATAAAATTATCATGCAATGTGATATAATGGCATCTCTTAAAAAGAAAATGAAAGAACTAAGAATACGCTAGAAACTGTCTTGGGGGCTTCAAGGACACAAATATAAAATTTGATGAGCAGCACTTAAACAAAAATTTCCATTAAATCAAAATCATCAAACGATAGCCGATTCTATGCCTGGGATAGATTCAGAGGTCATCCGACCAAGGGGCATCTAAAACAAACTGTACCATTTCTTTTCTTTATCATGGAAACATCTCAATCCGACGGTGGTTCTTCCAGCAGTCCTGGTCCGCACCAGAATCTAACAAAGCCCCGGATCGCGGCCTGTTCTGTACTTGGAAACGACATTCGCCACACCTGATTAGTTAATTCTGATGTCATCTCTCAAAACGTACCGTAACATAACCTGGTATTTCATCAAAATCCATAAATAGAAGATAAAGCGGTACCAGCTTAATGGTGTGGCACCATAGTCGTCGTTGCACAAAAAACCGCCTGCATCTTTCCAACCGCAAGTATGTGCATAAAAACATTACCATATTGCTCATATTGCCTTCGCCAGGCCTTAAAATCATTGAGGTAACCGCATTTATAAACGGTCATAATATCGGGATCGCTGGATCCAGTCAGAAATACCACCAATAAGCTTCAGGGTTACAATACTACTAACAATGGACCGTATAAAAAGCTGGAAATCAAGTGGTCGGTTAGTGGGCATAGATTGTAAAATTTTTGTGGTCACTTCGCCATTTTTTGAATTGTGTAGAGAAGTTGAATCACTCTCAATTCCACATAGGTAGGAAGATCGGATTACGATAACATTTGATGACAGAATGGAAGGCGATTCAAAGAGATATGCAAAAGCTATAGGACGTCTAATAAACGTCATCCGAGTCGCTGAGTAACCACCACAATTCGCGCGTACTGCATTCTGATGGGAAGTGAAATATTTAAAGAGATTACACGATAATCGATATACAGCCTCTAAAGATTATACGATTATATAGGTTTCTTTTCACATCTCATTAGAGAACACAATTTAGGGTCTTATCCTCATCATTCCGGCGCAATGCCCTTCAATTCCTAATCAGGAGCACGGTTCCCTGGAGCAATCAGTAAAATGACAGAATTACATGGTCTGAAATGTTGGTTCGTTCATCAGCTACATGCGTATGCGTGGCCGGCTTTCATACGTAGAGTTCAGTACACAGTAAGTTGAAACTACGTAGACTTATACCAGGAAAGGGTTCTCTCATCGGTTTCATTCAACTTCCACGCTGCGTCAACTGAACCATCAACAGACGGCGTCAATCTAATATCCCACTGCTCTATTGTGGCGTGAGGGGAGGATATTTGGCAACATGACTACACGCCAATAAAATTGAATACATAAATCGCGGATCTTGCTAGTTTCTTCACTGCAGGGCTCAGGAAAATGTTGATGGCATACGATTTCCGACAGTCTACATAAAGATTCCGTTTTTTATCAACGCAAGCCACAGCCACCTGTTTGTTGCTATGGCAACTTACACGTCCCCTGTGTGGTAGCGGAAGCGATGAAGTCTGCATTCGGGTATCGGAAGATCCTATCTTGCCAGAGAGTGGTGTTATTGGCTTGTATGCCAGTATGTCGGACGGTATCGACAGGGGCCCTTCAGATACCGGTGGGTGCTGCCCCGCTGGATCTTGTTATAATCCGTCGTGCGGCCGAATTCAAGGTCAGGAAAGGATATGCACTGGCGGCACGGACTGGAAAACATTGAGGGCGTAGAGAGTTTGAGTAGGGCTGAACTTAGGGTTCTCTTGGACGAATGTGTCTCGTCGAGATGGAAAACACGTTGAGAAGAGAGTCATAACGGAGTGCTACATTTAGGCTTTTGCCAGATATTAGGTTCGTTGGGAGAAACCCTTATTTTGATTTTAACCTCTGCCTTGGTGTCATGCTGACGGGATATAGGTCACTCAATGCTTTTCTGCATAAGTGAGTTTTGTGCGAACTTCCCTTATATGCAGATATAAGGGGCCTTCAGGGATTAGCGATAAGTAGGCCAGGGGATGAATGGATAGTCAGCAACATGCTCTCTACCCAGGGCGTTCTGGTTAGAGTAAAGGCGTTTGCTTCCAGAGCGGACAGGCATGGGTGTTTCCTATGTCTATATTTCATGGTTGCCTGAAATCTCTGGCAGGGACTTTGTGCTCGAATGTGGAGTTGCATTGCAACTGGGTGCGGTGCTACAGACCCATAGAGAGGCAGGGGTGGTAAGGTAGGCCTCACCTCCGCCAATGGGTTATGTTCTATACTAGCATAATTAATTTGATATCTTCTGGCTGGAAGAAAGGTAGCACCAAAATTGTCAGCCCCTACTCCTAGGTAGTCCAAGTTTAACTTGACTATCCCAGAGAGGCGTTGGCAAGCGCATTGTAATATGCCCAGTGTGTCGCTCACCGTGGGTAAGGCCTTCATGGCGAGACTCACGTTAAACCCCCTTGGACTCTGTGACCCCAACTGAGGACCTGATGAAAAACATTATTAGCTATTGATCGGTCGTTGAAATATGCAGCGCTAGTGGAGTCAATGAATGAAATTAATACGCGGGGGAGATGCACTCAAAGTAATCAAAATGTCTCTTTAAAGATAGTTAAAAGTCGTTACATCTCCGATGAAAATGTGAAGTGCAATCCATGGAAATGGGTATGTCAAACCCCTGAGTAGTATGTGGCGGTCCTACTTTCAGATAACCACAAGTTTGAAGTTTTACATTACATAATATCGGATATTTAGTAGCATAAGATGACCGTTAAACTGGGCACAGAAAATAATTTTTCTCATTAGGAGGTAGTTTTTTTTTTTTTTTTTTTTTTTTTTTTTTTTTTTTTTTTTTTTTTTTGATATATCAGAATATCGAACAAAATTTAGGTATCTCGAATATGGAACATTCAAAACAGTTATTAGTTTCTATAGGTTAAGGCTGGTTCAAAATTTTTTGCTAAATTTTGTGAAAACTCACACAAAAGATTCTACTCCGAAATTTTGAATATTCCACCCAGATTACGTTAAAAATCTATATATATAAATCAATTGCTGTGCGTTAGTCTCGCTAAAGCTCGAGAACGGTTGGACCGATTTGGCTCATTTTGGTCTTAAATTATTGGTAGAGTATTCCGGAAGGTTTAAAAGGTTCTATTTGAAGTGATAGATGGCGTTGGAGATGAGATTTTTGCAATTAATTTTTTTTACCACATTAACATTTTGAAGGCAAAACAACGTTTGCCGGGTCAGCTAGTATGGAATAAAATATACATTCTGGGAAGGTGCATAAATGTTTAGGCGGCAACCCAGTTGGATATTTTATCCGTTAACTTCATTAAATCCCTACATTTGCTCTATAATTCGTTAATCGGTTTATTCATATATGTAAATAAAAATTCAATCGAAATTGGAAACACTGGAAACTAACTGCCGAGCGGCCATAATTTTCGTAAGAGCGCATCTAATTCATACAGAAATCTTAAAGCACTCTTGGGTGGTGTCGAAAAAACTATTAGAAGTTCGTGCGAGTCAATAGCGGTCTATACACAAAGGCATACATAAAATACATACGATATTATTGACCGAACGGATAGTATCAGGTTTCGGATCATATATTGGCTATCAAAATGCAATCCAACGAGGCATGATTATTTGCTGAAAGATATGTGGTGAAATCACACATTTACGGCGATAAACCAACTGCGTTTAACACTCTGAAGACAATAAATTTCAGGATGTGCATTGAAATTGCTAGCCATGATCCTTATATGGTCGAAATATTGTTCAAACGTGAAATGAGCAACATTTTTTGTATCAAATTTTGACTCATGATTAATTTAAATATTTAACTATTTTCATTAACATATAAATAGCTTTAACTCTTAAAAAAACTGAGTAAGTTCCTTTTTAAACAAAATTATATTGTTTTAATAATAATAATTATAGTTCTATTCACCTTTAGGCATTTGCCATAGAGCGCCTATTTGGCCTACATTATTTGGTCGTAAAAGTTATAATGAATCTTACTTTGCAATTTTCAAGGCTGTAATCAAAATTTTGAATTTTGAAACTTCTGGCTGAGTTTTCACTGTTTCAAAGTTCATATTCTAGATGTTAAAATATTCAAAAATGGAGTTATTCTCGAACCCTGTAAAGCGATACCTCAAAAATTAGAGCAAACTTAGAAATAATCTAAATTACTTAGCTATTAAAAATTTCAGTCTAAATTCCAAACAAAAAATTAGGTAATCGATTCACATCAAGATGGATGGCAGATCTAAGTAAGTGATTCGTTAGTAAAAAACTCTTTTCCGAAAACTACATTTTTGTATAAAAATAAATGTTCAGAAACTATTTAATTTTCTCAAAAACAACAACAACAAATATGAAACTTTATGTTCCTTTTTAAACATATAGAAAAACAACAATTTTGTTTGCTGTTTTTCTAATCCCAATTGCCTACAATTATTTTCCATGTTATTCCGCCCACTCACTACTGTGACCTCTGTGTGTTCCGCTGCTCGTGCTATTGCCTATTCGCGTTGTTGCTCTCTTCATCTCTGTTGACTATAATCGCAATTCGTTTTGTTCTGATACTTTTTGCTTTTCTCGATGTAAATTTAAATGAAAATTGTTTTAATTTCATGCTTAATATAAAACATGCATACCATCGTCATTGGCTGCGACAAAGGTGGCAAACGAGAGGTCACGTGGGAAGGACCGAAAGGCAAGTTGTTGTACATAAATAAAAGTGTAATGATTTACCTTTGGGTTTAAACAAAAATGGTTATAGTTGCAAATATAAAATATGGCTAAAAGGTATTAATAAATAAACATGATATCTGCATAACATTAAAATTTAGAACTGTCATTCCAAAGATATTCACATGTTAAAAATACTTTGCCAAAAATTTGCCAATATATGGATATAAGGATTCACCCAAGCAGTGCATATGATTATTCAATAGAAGTTGACGCAAGCTATTAGATTTTACTGCCGCAGACAGCGAAAAGTTCATGGACACACAAAAAACATTAAGTAATTTTGTGTTAAAATAAGTAGTTCCTTACTCCAAATAAGTATGCTTTCTTCTTTTGAAACTGGTTGACAATTTGAAAATAAAAGTAAGTCCTCATTGTCTTTAGTACCACATAGCATCTCTGGGTACTCAAATTGAATAAGCTGTCCATCAAATGGAGAACATTTGTAAAGGATTCAAGTTGATTTTTACTAAAATACGTATCAAATTACATTTGTTATTAAAATAAGGAAAACGTACTTAATGTTCTGCATTTCAAATGGGTTTTATCAGTGCTTAACGGGTTATCTATTCAGTGCTTTCAAAACTGCCGGTTTGGCGGGGCTGTCAGCTGTTAAGTACCTGGCATATGAAGTGTTATTTATTTAGTGAAAGGTTTGCCATATTCGTATATGGCCTTTTAACAACTATATGGTCGCTTAACAACCGCAGAACGCGTAAAAATAGTTACAACTTACAACAAAAGTGGTGATTCAAACATGGGCTTTCAATCGAACGAACTTTTCTTTAGCGATGAAGCTCATTTCTCACTCGGTGGTTACATCAACAACCAAAATTGTCGCTTATGGGGCAAAGTGATTGAAAAGAATCATGAAAGTGATTGTGGGAAAGCCATTGCATCCGAAAAGAGAGACTATTTGGTGCGCATTATGATCTGGAGATGTAATTGAGCAATATTTTTTTCGAAAACTACCTCAAACGATTCACTGCCGCAACCAATCCAGAGACAATCACTTAAATGGCATTGTATTTCGTACACATTGGCTAGATCCAGGCACTATAATGAAATAAAAGTTTCATCGAGTTTTCTTTAACTTTACCTTTACCGCTATATAAGGAACAAAGCAGGAGCAGACATGTTTTCTAGTTCATTTTAATTTTTTTAATTCAAATTGTCGAATGAAGTACAACATTTTTAGATTCAGTTTGTCTTAAAACTAATAGGAGTAAACTAAGAAGTATAGCGATTATACTTGAAACCATTTTATTCGTGCATTGTACTGAATAAGAACCTTGCAATAAATTTTACAATATCGAATCAAATAAACTACAATTCGAACTCAACATATTTTTCACAACACAATTTTTCCCAATTTTTTAAGTAAGCTGACTGGTTCTCAATATAGTATAATTACGTACTTATTTGAAGTACGTACTTTTTTCAGACGAACTCAAATCAAGTGAAATTTAATCAATGTAAGTTTCACTTACTCAATTGAAGTATATGGAGACGCATAAATAGCGCTAAAATTTGAATACTTTTTTTGTTGAAGTCTTTTTTTCGTTTTTTTACCGAATTAACTAAATAATAATTGGGAAATTTAATATGGAAAGGCTCAACACAGAACAAAGAAACAAAGTTGTTCAATTTTACTTTGAAAGTCAGCATTCGAATATTCAGATCATATCGAAATTTCTCTCACGTTCGAAATGCTCCTAGCGCCCCAACAATTTACCGATTGGTCTGCGATCTTCCGCGAGCTGGAAGACCTCATGCAGTTCGAGATGAAGTGACCATTGCTCGAATGCAAGTAAGTATTAAGGAAAACACCGAAACTTTCACCAGGCGACGTTCTCAGCAGTTAGAGATGTCTAGGCGGTCAAAGAATTTTACATATGTTAGATCTTTTCCCATATAAGATGCAATTGGTTCACGAGTTAAAACCAAGTGATGCACAAGAATGCATTCAATATAGTCGCCGTTAACGTTACTTTTGCGCCACCCTTTCTAAATTTATTAGTATTGAATGGATTCAGTATAATTATTTTGAGCAAGTTTTCACCACCAATGTAATACAAACTTTTCCTTGTTGATGAAAATCACTATATTATTTTAAAAATTATTAATAAATAAATAAACAATTACTCCAGAACCCATTCCTGTTGCATAAACACCAAATTGCCAAATTTTCAATGTGTTCAAATGAACGACGCAGGAATCCATGCTTAACACAAGGACACATATTGATTTATATATGAAATGATTGAATAAAATAAAATACGGCATACTTTGTATGGATATGTTGTTAAAATTGAAAATATTTTTAAATATTATTATTTAATAGTGCCATAAGTTTTGATTTCAATGCCTCCACAATGGTAAGGTGAGTTTTTTTTTTTAATTCTCAAAAATCGAACTCAATTTGATGTAAAGAGTTTACAATCTAAGCGAAAAGTGAAGGTGTCCATCTAAATTTTATAGCGGTCAGAAATTCAATTCAAAATAGGAGAGGTATGAAGTTTTGGTGTGTTAAATATATGAATAATTTGCCCGAATAATATGGAAATTCTCTGAAAAGCTACTTTCCCAGAAAGATTAAAAAATTATAGAAATATACAGAAAGCACAACCAATCTTATTAGGTTCGTTATTTCGCATTTTTTCACATGTTAAAGCAAAAATTACTGAATAAGAATAGAATGATATAAATTTGACTTTACTAGAAATTTAAAACAACTAGACTGTACAGAAAACCAAATGCTTTTTTAGTTTTTTGTTTCTACATATTTTTTGCACTTTAATTTTAAATGGCCCATAAAACAAATTAAAAGTAATGGATTAATTCAGGTTAAATTTTATAGAAGAAATAAAAAATAACAAAACAATTTTGTATCTACATAATTAAATACAGAAGTTATCGAATAAATGTAAACAATTGAAAATTACAAAATTTTACACATTTTACCATTACTTGTACTGATTTGTTGAAATTTTTAATTCTAGTGCATTTCCCACTAAATTTTGTGGTGAGTTTAGTATTGATTTTTGCCCTAATTTTTTGTTATAACGAATGCGCTTTTAGTTGTTTCAAAATTAAAAATTAGATGAATACTAGGCAGTTTTGTCATGTCGAATAATTTCCTATTACATTGGGGAAATAAAACTTACATTCTCCTGTATACAGTTAATTCCAACAGGTCTTTAAATCTGACAAAAAGTCTTAACTAATTAAAAAAAAAAACAAAAATTTATTTAAAATTAAATTTAATTTCACTAAATTATATATTTCACTATATATTTAGGTACCATACAGGTATTTTTGCCTTACCGGTTTATCTTTTGTTTTAGAAAAATTCAAACATCTTATTGGGTTTTGTGGGAAATTCACCACCTCCTCATTGTAATGATCTTTCAAATCATTTTTATTAAATTTTTAATATTTTAATTATTGGAAGGTATGTAATGAATTTTTGGGGTCTTATATAAATTGGTAATACAATATGAACATTTCCGTATATTTCATCCACATTTTAACCATGTTTAAGCATTCTGTTATTACCAGATACAATTTATTTTGTTTCATTTTTGAAAGTTTTTGATGAAACATGTTGTGCTGGTGAGGTGAATTTTGTAGGAAATTCACTACACCGTTAAGGATAACTGAATAATAAAATAATAACCACTAAAAGCCGGTCTCAAAAAACAAAAAAAAAAAAAATACTTTTATAAATTTTTACCCACTATTCTATTGCTCCTGTAAAATGTATACTTTAAAAGCAACCGCGCCGGTAAGGTGAGTTTCGTGAGAAATTCACCACACCATTATTGTAAAGTTTTATTCAAATTTTGTTTTCTTTTTTACTTTAACATTAACTGAAATAAAAATAATAATGTTATTCATTGTTTTGCTTAATACATATACTACACGAACTAAAATAGCAATACCAAATTTCAACACCAGAAAAATAACTTTTTAATATTTTCCTTCTTTCAACAACTATTCACCAAAGTTTCCCTAACAAAGTGTGTGAATTAATAAACAATAGCAGCAAAAGGAACATTTAAGCGAACAAACTTTACTAGAGATATAGCAAATAACTCTATAAATAATGTAAATATCCATTTTCATCAAATCTAAGAATATTCTCCACAAACACATTATCTTCAAATATTTGCTAAGAATACATTCCGGCCAATTTGGGAATTGCCGTTATAATACACAATCATTATTAAACATCTTTAAGTTAAAAATTCTTTACGTTGCATTAACAAGCAAGTTTTCACATGAAAAACTTCTTTCTATACTCATGAGCTTTTTCTTGCCATTCGTTCATTCATGATACTACAATATGAACATTTCTTAAGAAATGTATAATATTTTTCGAAATTTACACTAAGTTAACAGCATGCCTTAAACTTTTGCCCAAACCTCACGCAACCTAACATGCATTAGCGTTTTTCTTCATTTTAACGTTACGAATCGTTTGTTCTCTTTATTCAAAATTGAGCAAATAAAAATCATTTCTTATAATACATTTACAAACACGCACAAAGCAATCTACAAATATACATAAATAAGGGTAATCAAATATACCGATACAAACAATACATACATACACTCATAAACGCCCTAACAAGCAATGTAACATTAACTTCCAAAAGTACAAGAAGAAAAGTTATTTCTCTCGTTGTTGACCCTAAACACAATTTCCGTTTCCCGTTGAAAACAACAAATAACCCCTCAACAAATTTTGTTTTAAAGTATTCACCACCCACTTCAAGAAATGTTGTTAAACAAAGGAGGAGAGTAGGTGGGCGGCGACAACTTTACAAGTATGTGTAACTTCTCGTTTTCTTCCAAGCAACATAAAATTGTATGTTTTATTCGCTTTCCTTTTGTAATACTCCATATCTCCGCGTTGCCCGTAGCATACACAGTAATATAAGTTTTGTCCATATCATTTTCAACAAAACTTTTATACTTTCTCCTACTTCCTGCTGTAGCTGAACTTTTTAAGGTTATCATCATATTATTTTCCTTTTTTTCTTTTGTTGCAAGGAAGCAGTGAAACAAGAAAAAATTTCCTCGGTCGATGCTAGAGTCGAACATCATATTTTCAGACTGTTTGACATCTTAATACTATATTTGTCCTTTTTGGCAGATTCACTATATCTCGAAGTCCCAGTTCTTCTCCTTCTCCCTATCCCTGTTCTGTTTCTGCACCTTCAGCTGTTGCTGTCCCTTTTCACACAAAATTTTTGATAACAAGACGGTTAACCATTCCTTGTTCTTGCCGTTGTGTTGGTTATGTTCACAAATTTCCAAGAACGTATTTTGGACAATTTATCAAAGATATTTTATCTTTAGTGATACGTGAATTTGTTATCGAATCTCGGATGAAGAATTATTGAGGGGATAAAATTGCAAAGATATTTCTTTATACTGGAAAAAACGAAGCTTTTATTAGTATTATTGTTAGAAATTTAGCAACATTCTTTTGGTTTAGTTTGGATTGAATTAAGTCAAATAAAAAAAGACAAGTGTAATTTTAATTTATCTTGTAAAAATGTATAAGAAACTACTGCAACAGCGGTGTGGTGAATTTCTAGAGAAACTCACCACACCACAATGACTGCCTCAAAATCAATAATACAAAAAAGGCATATCAAAATTAAAGGTCTTATAATGCAATATGCCTCAAATTCGCCGAAAACACAACAAAATAGACCAATTTTATGATTATAATTCTGTCGAGCAACCACTCACTTCGTCACTTTCACAAATCCGAAATTTAGAACTGATTAACATTGGCTTCATATACCTATAATTGCATTTAATTGCAATGGAGCTAATTACATTTATCACATGCAATATCAATGCAGACTCTGGTTATTTAAAGAAGCAGCATGTTGGCAGTGAGCTAATCAGCATTCCGTTTTTCGATATATCACTATTCAAATCCAATTATTTCAATGCTTTCTGCGCTATGAAGCCTTTTCCTACTATTCATCTAGAACTAATTTAAAAATACGAAATTGCACAAATGTCTTTGAGTTTTAACACATTAAAAACGTGACATAAAAAACCATATTATTCTCCTAATACATAATCCAACAATGCGTTGTTAGACGTTAAAATTACTCCAGTATCTTTGCAGCATCCTACTCCTTAAATCCTTTCAACTTTTTAATCCAGTCTACCACTGCCCATAAAGAACTATTTCAACATCGAAAATTATACAAATAGTCATTTAAAAGAGCTTTGCATACATATATATGTATATTTATTTTATCCTTTGTAAGAAACTTTAGAATACGACAGAATAAATGAAACCCTTAAAGTTTCTCAAACAAAAAGAAAATGCAAACAGTACAAGTAGTTAACATAAACTTTTTGCAAGACTTTATTGTACTGTCACCAACAGGCCTTACACCCTCAAAAATTATATCAGAACACTAATCTAAATTTGTTATTTTTATACTAATGGTAATATCGTATTGTATGTAACAAAATGTAAACTGTTCGTTTAAAGATATTTTGATAAATGCGGTATTATCGGATAGAATTGTTTGAAAGTGTAATTAGCAATAATTGTCATGTAGCTTTAACAGCAGTGATTTTATAACGATATAGGGACTCCTGGGCTGATTCCATACATCCTCTTTAAACAATGAAGTACTGATCGACTTTCTATCAGCCATTTGAATTTTAGTACCAAACAACAGTAAAATGTATAGCTTTCGTTATAAAGCTCAAATGTATGCAGTGTCATCGCCATCTATAGGGTTTTATTTGTACTATTCAAACATCTAACCATCGCTCACCCGAACACAACAGTTTAACGCAACGTAATTGCAATATTTAGAATAGGCTATATTGGTCCATATTCGGAAGATACAGAACAATTATATCACATTTTAAAAGGCGTAAAAATAAACTTACGCAATAAACACACATAGAAATTTTCGAGCAACATTACCTGAAATAAAAGGAAAGAAAAATGAATTAATATTTGTAAAAACACGAACAAAAAAAAAAAAGATGTCGACATCGAAAATAATAATATAATAAAATAAATAATAAAATAATAATACTGGAAAATACAAGATGAGAAATATTAGAATATAAAGTTTTTCTAACTAGCTTAAATTTTAATGTACAAGTTCGATTTTTTTGATGAAATCTAAAATTAATTTTATATTTTTATTTGAGGGATTAGCGATTAGAACATATATTTATATCTTCAGTATTTATTTAAATATGCAGTATTTACGTATCTTTTTTGAGCGCAGAATATACTGACGAACACTTTAAGTTATGGAGCAATTAAGGAGTATAAAACGGTTTTCAGACATTCTGCATCAGAGAATGTCCTTCGGAGAATGCTTGTATGCTTACTGTAAATGAGAATCCACATATGTAAAATTGAAATATAGAAACATTAGAAACATCATAATGGGCATTGTATCGGAATAATTGGAAAAAACATTTTGGAGTAGATTGTGGTTATCGGGTGCATCCAAAATCTGCAGTAAAACTTTCTGAGCGAATTCGTCTTCAAGAATCATTTTTGAAACTTCTATATCAATAATATAAAAATGCTAAAAATTAATGATGCCATTAGACAAAAAATGAGCCGAAGGCGATTTTTTCGAAAAATCTGTAGCTCAGACACTCATAAAATTTTTTACTTTGGTCGCATAGCCTTTGTCTTCCGCGGGAGAATGTGCACAAACCAGCTTAATCAGAAAATATTCCGCCATCATGTGGATTATGGCTATTCGTGGCAATTAAGTTTAAAGTGAAAGACAAAGAATCAAGGTCTCTTGCCAGCCAAACGCATATATTTCTAAATGACAGCTGTAGTAGATATCTCACATCTGACATAGTGCGTGGCGATGATATTAGCCTTATTTGTCACCGTCTGCTAACCTATTAGATTACTTGTTCTTCTTACATATTTTAAATATTATATATTTATATATTATCAGATATACTTAGTTGGTTGGGTCAATTCTTTTTCATGATGTTTATATTATTCATAAACTTATCACTATAACTTAATAACTTCTAGCTTAAAAAGATCACATTTATAAACCAAGAACAATCTATTTTTAGCTTATGTCAACAAATTTACAAGAAATCTATGAAAAACGGGTGTGGTGAATTTCTTACAAAACTCACCAAATTACGATAATCATATCTGCATTATAAATTTCACATTCTCAATCGAAACAAAATATTTCTTACATCGACAAAGACCTTAAATAAACAAAATTTGTCACATATTAGACCATAGAAATAAAAGTATTCCCAAACTAAATTAACGTGCCAATATTTTCGTTGCCTCTTTCCTCAATGCCCGTCAAAAATAGTTTTCCCAACAAGTTTCGCTACCGGTCAATGTTTTATGAATGTTAATTTTAATCACTGCCTGACCTTAATTTAGAATTTTCTCTCATTGTTTGTTTTCGACTATTTACAGTTTGATAGTTTTTGTTCAACAAGTTTTTTTGTTTTGTTTGAGATTTTCATTTGTGGGACTTAACAAAAATTTTTGGGGAAAAAAGTTTGTTATATTTAAGTTTAAAAATAAAATTGAATTTGAAGCATCGGGCATCCAACTGTATGCTACGAACAAAACATTAACTCCTGTACGGGAAGTTGTGGTTTCATTCTGCAGAAATTATATTTTGTGGTCTAACAGTATGAGAGAAAATTGATTTTGAGGAAACTAATTATTAATTTGCGGTGTGGAAGCATATTAGAAACTTAAAGTGCGTAGGTAGGGAGTGTGACTAAATTACGAATGAATTATTTTACTGAAAATGTTAACTTTTCATTACAGCACGTGCAAGAGACAGGGTAGAAATTCATCACTTTAGCAATTTTAGAGTGGCTGAATGTTAAGTTTACAATCCTTGCTGTACATTTAGTATTCGTAAATGATTTTAGCATACACTGAGGCAATCTACAGCACACATTAACGATATAAATGTACTATCGCAATCGGCAAAAAGTAAATCGCGCAATTAAAAGCTAATCAAGGCTTTACAATTAATTTAGAAAAATCGGCAATTCAAAACTACATTTTAAAAACATTTGTATGCATACAAATTAAGGTAACTATTTTGCTGGTAGTCATCTGAAATTCTGCAATGTAATATGTAAAAAACGGCGTAGTGAATCCTTTTTTTGCGTATAACGAATATTTGGTACAATACTATTAATTTCATTGAGATTGGGGGAAAAAATATTGTAATGAAGCTATATAAACAATGATTCGCTTGGTAGTATGACGTACTTTTCCGCGGTACAAAATTAATATATTTACACTGGAAATTTAAAGCTGAAAACTTACCAGTCAGTGCTTTGAAAAGCATATTGTATATTTTCAAAGTGACACATAGCCAGGAAATACATAAATAATAATTATTCTGCGATGTGATATCTTAAGTTTGGTACCATTATCATTGTTTTATTTGACAATGACACCTTAGTTTTGTAGGGAAAATTAAGTGACGTCAATTTAACCTTTTGCATAACTTTCGGTTTTAGTCGACACACGGTTTTCAACTTCAAATATTAAAAAAACTGGCGGTTTTTTAAGATAGCACATGATATTTGTGAATAAATGTTATTAAGTGATGTGAATGAAAGGGACATGGAAATTATATGAGAAATAGCAAAACAGAAATCCACTATTTTTGCATGACATTGAAGGCTTTAATTAGCATAATTGGAGTGACCCGATTCAGGTCAAATATTCACTGATTGTTCCCTCACAGAAACCCTGTTGGCACAAAAAAAAACAGTAGGACAGTGGATATTCACAAGCTTCTCTTGGGGCGAATTTTCACCAGCAAAATCATCCAAACGAAGTGTTTGGCCGTAGGGTCTCGTAGTAGACGACTCCTTACCAATCCCCTTACCAAAAGTTTCCTGATCTTCAGTCATGGCTTGGCCACCGTTTGCGCCGGCTCACCGCAATTCCACCATAAGCGTTTTTGATGGGCATTGCCATAACCAGTTATCTTCTGCTTTCGAAATAAGTCGATTTTGTTGTGATCCAGCGATGATTCGCTGAAGGTAGGACTTGACGATTTCCATTATATTATTGTCATTTTCTACAATTGGCCTTTCAGAGCCTGGTACATCTTTGACATCAAAATTACCGGAAGGTAATACGAAACCAAAATTGCACGTATTTGGCTGTTACGCTGGCATGTATTTTTGCCTTGATCGAAGAAAAACTATAAATATGGCATACTTTCTTTTTGATGGTATCCATCTTTAACGCGCTCTTAAACAACACAGAGTCAAGCAATCACAAAAATGTCTCAGTAGTTTTTTTTAGTACGAAATCTTAACTTTTTAAAGCTGTCTATCGTTGACCGATCGCACTTATAGATTTCTAGATGCAAATTTCCAAAGTCTTCCATTGCAAAAATAAAATATATAAATTACGCACTAAAGAAAGCTATAAAAATAAACAATAAATATTAAAAATGTCTGAGTAGTTTTTTTAGTACGAAATCTTATCTTTTGAAAACTATCCAGCGTAGATCGATCGCACCTAAACATCTCGAGATACAAATTACTAAATTCTACTAACAGACAGAAAGCTATAAAAGGAAACAATAACTAAAATACTCAAAAAAAATTCACAATAATCTTCGTATCATTTCCCGATAATCTACAGAATAGATTGTCTCCTGGTTTAGTAGAATGCAAATGTCAAAGGTATCCAACAATATTTAGCAAATAAAATAATTATAGGATATTCAAAGGGATGACGATAGAAGTGAAGTTACAATATTTTTAAAGGTAAAGATTATGGTAGCGGATTACGATACTGACGGAAACTGGAAAACGAACAATGAAGGAAATATCGACGAAGATACGCAGAGTTTTCTGCAATTATGGGCAGAAAGTTCAAGATGTCACCGCAAGTTTAGAAATTATGCCACTTATCGTCGATGGCAGATTGTCAATCACCGAGCCCAAATGAAATCAGAATGGCACTGCAATAGCTTGGATAACAGAGTCTTCGACAATGAATTAAATGGATGCAAAGAACAGGTGGACTAAAATTCCACTGGAAGGAACTGGGTTCTGAAACACTGTCAAAACTAGGAAAAACGAAGCGAAGAAGGAACGCGGTATATATTAGGTAAAAAAATAAGTAAGTTAAAAGTATACCTTTTAACAGGAACATAAAAGAAATTTGAGTTGTTTGACATTTTCTTCTTATACTATTTTCATTAAAAAAATGTTGTTATAAAAACAGCGTGCAGCGCTCCAAATCACTGCAAAAGTGCAACCAACTTTCGTTGAATTCAATACATAATAAAATATAGTAGAAAATACTTAGCTTGCCCAAAAAACTCAATACGATTTAGGACAAATTTGTATAATTTTAATTTTATCGTTATTGCTAATTACAGCTAATGTAATGTAAGGCACCAAAAATGGAAGATAAATGGAAGATTCTAAGTAGTTTAATAACTCTCAATAGTTCTGAGGATAAAAATTGAGAAAAACTTTTAAAATAGCAGTGTGGTGAATTTCCACAAAACTCACCACACTTCGGAAAATATATGCATGACCTCGTTTGTGTTCATACAATAAAACCTTATGAATTTCAAGCAGTGCTAATAGTGCGATGCAGCTAAAAATGTATAAAACCGAACTAAGTTTCAATAAAATGACATACTACATATTATAATATCAATTAGACAACTTTCTGAAAAAAGATCGTTGATAGAAGTCGAAGTTGTCAGAGTAATGATACACAAACAAACAAAAAATTAAAACATACGAAAAGAGCTATAGCTCTAAAATGAAATACAATTACTTTTATATTGTATCTACTATCGTTACATATTTATATCTTACTGTATAATACTTTTACCTATTAATGTCAAATATTTGAAGCGCTCTTCTCTATCCCATTCAGGGACTTACTACCTTAGCCTTTTATTAATTATACGCCGCTTAGCACGGTAATTTCGATCAATTGAATGAATTTTAATAAAAACAAGCTAATACAACGATGATAAACTTTTATACTTGCTGCACAATGTTTCTACATAATGCTGTAATCACGACATAACGTAACGAAATTTGGAAAAAAATACATTTTATTTAACCTCCCCAGCTTTGCTTAAGATTTTGTTTAAATGTTGATTTCCAAACAAACCATAAAAGCTAGTTATATTAAATCCGTAGTATAGCCTAAGGCAAATTTGAAAGAACAAAATTGAAATAGACTTAACCCAACTTTATTTACATCGACATATTTATTAAAATATAATATGATTTCAATACATGTGACTATCTATCTCAAATGAATAATTAAACTAAACCCCTATTTCTTTACCACACTGCTTAAGAATTTTGTTCAAATGTTAGTTTCCATTCAAATCACAAAAGCTAATTAATGCCTCGAATATGTCAAACACTCATAATTATGTTTAATGCGGAGTACAGCCTTAGGCAAATTTGAAATAATAACATTGAAATAGACTTAATCCAATATTATTTACATCGACATATCCATTAAATGTTTCAAATGTATAATTACGAAATGTTTCCACAGAATTATAATTCTCCAGTAATTAAGCTCTTATTATATACTAATAGGCCAACGGTAATCTAGTTACAAGCAGAACAATTAATTAGAGCAATTTATATATTTCCAAGGCGAACAACACATCGAATAGAACCGAAACAATGCAAACTTAAATAATGAATTTTACATAAGTGCGAAAATACAACTTTCCCTCGGTTTCAAAGGCAACAATGTAATTATCTCGGATTAATATGCTTTTATAATATAGCTTAAGAAGTAATTTAAACATGTACAGCATACTTCCGAACGATAGCGCAAATCATCATATTTCGAATTACATAAATATAATTTCCTCCAACTTCTTTAATTTCTAAGGCACATAAATAAAATATCTTCTAGATTAATGACACTTTGGTGTTAATTATATACGAGTATATTCTTTCGCAATCAAACATGAACATTATTTATCATCAATCTGTAGTATACTTAAAGGATTTTCAAATTGAGTGCCACCAATTCTCAACATTGTCTTCAATTAATTTAGCAAACATTAATTAGGCTGATAGCAGAAAGATGAACATAAATGAAAAGAAAATAAAAAACAAAACTAAAAAACAAAACATATTTTAAGGCTACTACAAAGTAAGGTATACTTTTTGGTGCTCAAAATTGAGGCAGTGGTAGTAAAAATGACATATGACATACATGGAAAGCTTTACTTTCTAAATTGAATAATATTATGGGATTGATTTAACATAATTATGACCTATTTATTGTTGCGTTTCTTCAATGTATACGGACATATTAAAAGTTCCACATCAAAGTTGTCGTTTTTGTTTTTGTATTTTTCATTAAAGACTTATTGGTTTATAAAATTAAGCACGATGTAAAAATGAACTCATTTGTTATTATTAATTTTTGGATCATTTTTGCATCTAAATATTCCTTTTTTCTTTTAGCGAAGAGGGTGGAACAAAGGTACCATTTGCTGTTGCTGTAATGGAGGCAAGGTAAGTGGCAGCTTCCACAAAAGGGGCCAATAATACTAACAGCAATAATAATAACAAAAGTGTACAAGCGCAAAATTTAGAACAATGTCGACAACAAGTATGAGATGGCGAAAAAGTGCCATGAAAAGTATTGTAAGAAAAATTATAAACAGAAAGACGCAACAAAAAAACACAGCAACCCATGAGAATTTCCCTTTTTTCCGTAATTTCCCCATTTTTCTTTTTTCCTTTGGTTAGTTAATGTAGAACGTGCCGCTATAAAAACGTAAAATGTATGACTGTCGAACGGAGAAATGGGTAGTCAGTAGCAGAGGACGAGGACGAGGAGGGAGAATGTACTACTATTATTGCCACAAGGCGAAATGAAAAAAAGTGACAACTTTTTAGCAGTATAAATATGTCGAAACGTGAGGTACAAAGTTTTTACCATTATGCGACGACGTGTGACACATATGAAAGCAGGAAAAGAAGCGAGTTTTTCTACTTAATAGAATTATTCAATAAACTAGTAATTGATTGATAACATAATTCAATGTTAGCAACATAAAGCGAATAGAATGCATTGGAAATTTTACGAGCTAGATACAAAGCTCTCTATGACTTAGTATGGGATAACAAATAATATGTTTTTGAGTACAAGTTAAATAAGAAAAATGTATAAAATAGCTTCATTTTATTTTACCTTGACAATAATTTACGAACAAACAAAATTATGGTGTGTGTACTTTTTGCATAAAGATAACATTTTGAAAGGTCTGCTAAAAAGTTGTAAAGTAACAGTGTGTAGAATTTCTCACAAACTCACCACTCCGTGGTAATTGCGTAAAGGAGACCAAATTTAATTACATTATACAACAATACGTATGATAAATAGTTGTAAACAACTATTTTCTACTATTAACCCATTTACAAAACACAACGATGTTTCAGAGGAATGTTAAAAATTTCTTATCATGCCGTATTTTATGGGATCCGGAAAAACTGCGACATCTACCACATCTGCCATGCAGAAGGCCATACAATTTGAAGTGAAATTTAAATAGATAAGAGATTTACATGCCCTATGTTGCGTCATATCCCTATAAACAGTCGAATAACAACAATCCACCTTAAGGTAAAATATTTTTGAACACACTTCAACTAAAGACAAAGATGGTGACAAATATATATTTATATGTATATATACCTAGTCCTGCCATATATTCTGTTACAAATACAAAACGCGATAAAAAAAAAATAACAATATTCATATTGTATTCAAAATTATTTCATTTATTAGAAGACAATATTGGTTATTAAAAAAAAATTGTATTCACTCGAAATGGCCGCCTTTTGCTTTAACACAAGCTTTCAAACGGCCATTGGGCTATAGCCGCATGTACGATTTCCATGGAGATCGAGGACGCTGCTCTGGTTAATGCTGTTTTAAGGCTTCCCAAATTTCTGTGGGGAGTCTTGCAAGCCATATTCTCCAATTCTGACCACAAAGCATAATCCAGTGGATTGAGATCTGGACTCCCTGATGGCCAATCTTCTGCTGCTATAAAGCCAGGAATATTGACTCTGAGCCACTCTTGCGTGGTTTTAGCTTTGTGCGCAGGAGCAGAGTCCTGTTGGAAGATCCATCTACGTCCATTGGTCAAACCCTTCACAACAGCCTCTAACACATCTTTTTGGTAAACCTTTTTTACGCCCTTTTCACAGAAATGGAGGGATGTGACACCATGGTGGGAGACCCCCCACCAAACCATTACGGAAGAGGGATGATGGCCACGTTGAACCCTTGGAACAACTTTTTTCGCTTCCTTAGATGAAGTGGCATAATTCTTGTCATTTTGTTTGTTGAAAACTTCATCCACGGTAAAAATTTTCTCATCCGTAAACAGAATGTTTTCATGGCCATTGCCGGCGTGCCACTGCAAAAGCCGCTTGCATATTTCCAGCCTAATTTTTTTTTAGCTGAGGAGTTAGAAGATGCCCGGGGACTGACGATAGACTTTCATATGCAGATCATCCCGAATCAGCCTAGACATGGATCTGGTTGATATATCCAATTCCTTGGACATAATTTTCAGCTTTCTAAGGGGATTTCTCCGAATTCTTTCACGCACTGCCTTTACTACCGCACTCGTACGGACAACGCGCGGAAGTTTTGAACGATAAGCGCTGGAAATTGTGTAACAGAACTTATGGCAGGACTAGGTAGGTATATACCTATATATGCGTTGGCCTCGACATTAATATAGTTGTAGAAGATTCGAATGCCAAAATAGCAGGAGAATTTCAACAGCCAAAATATTCATGTGAAATATTCAGCGACAACATTCTATTCCCAAAAACTTAAGCACAACGACCCTAATTCCAATGCTCCTGGCACAAAATGGCTACCAACTGTGTACGTGACAATGCTGCAGTCGATTATGACACGTGCTATGATTGAACGCCTTAAGTGGGGGATATGATATCCGGAATATATTTTCAAATGGAAGAAACGATTGCAAAAAGATCGGGCGGACAACAAAATGGAAAGTTAGAGAAATAGGAAGACCTGAAAATGTTACCAAACGTTAAAAAGTAAAGGTAAAGACATGGAGCTCACCTCTTGGAAAGCAATAATAGAAGCCTGGTCATAGACAGTCAGAACTTACTTCAACTATGGAGGGAAAGAACACTTTCTTGAATTTTTTGTTCAGGCAGGGAGATCTGATTGAGCTTTACCATTATGACATTATAAACGCTAAATCAGAATTGCCCCGAAAATTACTCTACGACGAACCCTGGAAAGCTTCAAACAAAGCTGTCTGAGTTTAATAATCCTACATCGCTTATACAACTTTGTAAGGTGATGCTAACCAGCACGTGGTCTTCAGTGAAGAGAAGTAAATGTCTTACGCAGCCATTTTGTACCAAGCAAGGCTGTAGACAAATCGATGGCCCGGCCTTCGATCTCTTCAAACTGTAGCATATACATGCGTTGCACTGCAGCTTGCTAAAAACTGCGAAATATTACTGCAGCATCCTCATCATTAAGAAGTCAGCGAACACATATTTGGTGGCAAACATGGACAGAAAATTTCTTTCAACGTCTTTTCGTATAGGGCGCTGCATTATTCTTGACAGCTATAAGATAGGAATGATAGATGATATTTTCTATTTAGGTTCTAACATCTATGAAGTAGATATGGATGACCTAGAACTTTGGAAGCAGCTAACAAGTGCTACTAAGGGTTAAGCAATTTGATAACGAAGCCTGGCTGTCTTGCTACACATTTCAAAATCCTGGGTTATGGTGTGAGCTGTTGAATCTTTTCTGGAAGTCTGAGAAAAAACAACCATCATAAAATATATAACCTCACCAGCTATCTGTTCATGTTGAGCGAATGGATGTTTATGATAATATCGAAAAACGAATAAAAAATTCTAAGGGAAAGATAAGACCATAATTTTGTAAAATCCTGATATATCCGGATTTCCTTTATGGTGGGATAGCCAAGGATAGGATCTGACAATTTTGAGAGCAAGAAGCAGAAGGGAGCAGAAGATACCTAATTGATTATGCTAGTATTGAACACAATCCCCATTATCGTAGGTGAGGCCTATCTTACCATCTCTGCTATTCATTGAGTCTATACCACTCAGTTGTATAATGCAACTTGACATTCGAGGTCAAAGTCTCCACCAGGGATTTTGGTTTCAACTAACAACCCGTGTGATGCTCCCACTAGGGGTCCAACACCAAATGATCAGGCGGGAACTCTGTCCCCGGCCGTTTTAATCCCCTCGCTACCGGCCAAACTCACCGGTGGGAGCAGCTTTGGTGCTACCAAATTGTGGTTTATACACCACACTTCACGGGATTAGTCGCCCTGCAGCAAAAAGAGTACAGATTGGAAATTTTTACATACCTGCAGGTGCGGAGATATATGGAACAGTCGATACTACATTGCAAGGATGCAGTATCTTCACCGGTGAGAAACGCCAAAAACCTTAAACTCCTTCCGCTCGGCAATGGTGAACGATTACCCTGGCATATAGGCATATAATATGCCCATGCCTGTCCGTAACCCCCAAAAGATCCTAGTGTGAATTCCTATCACCTTTGGTACAACACGGCCTCTGGTCAGACCCTGTAGCTAATTTACTCCCAATTTCAACCCCTTGCGGTCCAGCGACTGGTGCCCCTGCAACGAGCAGCAGCTGCCGCTTATCAAGCTGAACGATATGTCTAGTTTCCAGCTCAGACTCATAGAGATCAGTGATTCGTCGGTCAGACGTCTACTAAGGCATCGCTATCGAATTTGTCGTATTTGGTCGCGATAGTCAATATATTCGGCACAGTTCAAAGATTAATTAATTAGAAAACTTGCTAATGTCAGTCAATTCAATTTTAAAACACATTTTGGCCGTCAGATGCGTCAAGTCTCAGTTAGTACAATTAAATTTATTCGAAAAAGACCATCGTCTTAAAATCTGTATGGCTACCGGTATGTTATGAAAAGCATTATTGCGACAGATGAAACATAGACCTATGCTTATGATCCGGAATCGAGTGAATATGGTGCCAAAGGTGCAGTTAAACCAAAAATACAGCATCAAAGTCGCTGGCAGTTGACTTTGATTATTGTGTTGAGCATCAGGAACTGTCGGGAAGGAAAATTATGTGAGTGGCACTTATGTTTGCCAAAATAGACCGGATTGATGCGCAGACAATTCTTGGTTTTTACACCATAAAAATAGGCATCCTTTACTCTTAAGTTTTCCGTGAAACGTTCAACTAATATCCCTCCACAATCACCATATTAGCCTGATCTAGTACGGTGTGACGTCTGGCATTTTACTAAGATAAAATAAACACCGACTCGGGGATATCGAATGAATCGAAAAGAGCTCTAAAGGCTGGTTCAAAGGTTGAAAAAAATGATGGAATTAATGTATTTCATCTTAAAAGCGATTAAATAAATCTGGATAAATAAGAATTTAAAAAAAAAAAAATAAAGAAAAAAATAAAATAAAAATTTATCTTATATCTTGGTTGTAATAGTAAAGAAATATTTCTTATTCTGCATATTTTTCTTTCCAAAACAAACGTAACAGCTCGTCTGATTCCGTTTTTGTTCATTATTTTAAAAGACCTATCTCAAACTGCCTAATACGAAGCGTGGTGAATTTCTCAAAAAACTCACCTTATCTCAGTGAAATCGCAGAAAAGCTTAATTTCATTTAAACAATAAAAAATGGATCATTCAAAAGAGAAATTTTATTATATTCGAAGTAAATTTAGAAATTAGCTGTAAATTTCGAGATTTTAAACAGTTTATATTGGTTCTAACAAATTAATTTCTCGAAAAAAATCATGGTGAAAATGCAGAAGATAGATATTATAAATCTTCTTCTTCTTAGGTGACGACTGGAATAGACATACTTATCTATTATACGCCGGCCGTACAAAATAATTCCATATGTTTCGATCTTCTGCGCTTCTCCTCCAATTCGCTGCACCAAATTTCGATAGTACTTCAAAAGACTGGTCTTTCCAACGAAGTTTCGGTCGTCCTCTTCTGCGCCGTCCATCAAGTTCGTTGTCGAAAACTTTTGCATTTGAGCGTTTGAGTCTATCCGCACAACATGACCCAGCCAACGCAATCGCTGTATATTAATGCGTTTGATCACGTCGATGTCGGCATATAGCTCATACAGCTCATTGTTCATGCGACGCCGATACTTTGTGTTAACGATGATTGGTCCATATATTTTCAGGAGTATTTTCCTCTCTAAAACTGCCAGTAATGATACATCCGCTTGCTTCATAACCCAGGATTCTGCGCCATATAACAAGACGGATAGAACCAACGTCTGGTTATAATTATTCTACACAAAATAGCGCATTATGAGTACATAGAACACGTTATTTTTAATAAGTTTTAGTTAAGTTTTCAGTTTTTATAAAGGCATTTTGTTCGGATCGCAATATTTTATAGAATAACTTCTTGGCTTCCAAACATGTTGTGTGCACCTGCTTAGATTTAATTTATTAAACAAAAATTAAATACTTTTAGGAAACAAAAATATTTGGATTCTATTAAATTTTTGCTTAGAGAAATTGTTTAAATTTAATTCAGGTAATTTCAACAGAGTGAATTTGTTTTATTTTCAATCATTTTTGCAAATGGAATAAAATTATCATTTAAATATTTTTTATTATCATTTCACTATTTTGCCATCTTTTCCTAGAAAACGAACATGTAGAAAATTTCACGAAAAACACAAACTTAAATTAATGAAATTTTCTATTGCCATAAACAAATTAACTATGCACAAATAGCACCATCAAAGAAGTCATAAAACGCAAATCAAAACAATGTCAATAAAAATTTCCACAACTTGTTTAATAAATTTGCACCACTACCTGTGTGCGAGAGAGAGAGACTTGTCAAATACGTGTGAATGTGTGTCCATACACTTATACGAGTGCGCCTGAGTGAGCCGTTTGACACTAATTTGACGCAACGCTTTTTTCGAAAATAAGCTCAACACGGAGCATTCCCAGCGATGTTAATGGTGCTGTGGTGTGACAGATTTAGTCCTTATGATAGTGGCATTTAAGGTTGTCAAAGATGCACAAAAAAACATGGCCATTTCGTCCTTCCTTCCTTCCTTGGTCCCATGAAGCACAACGCACAACAACCACGACAAAGACAAGTTGACACAATTAATTGTTATATAATGGCAAGACATAACAGCACCAGCATGAATGGCTTAAGGAAAACAAATGCGTCACCACTGCAATCACCCAAACAGCAGCAAACGAAAGCAGCAAAGAATGGCATAACTAATTTAATTGAAAATGAAAATTAAGATAAAACTGGAACTTGTAGTCACGTTCGGCAACAAAAAACATTTTATTTCCGCTGCACTGCTCTTAAAAACAACACGGAGAACGAAACGACTTAATGGCGTTAACGAGTCTACGGGGTAATTCGGAAATGGTTTCTTTATATAGACACAAAAATATAAAAGCTTAAGGCAACACAAAATTTGCTAGCGATTTCTGTAAAACGAATAAAACTAAATCAATATTGGGAAATTGATAGATGAAGATTGCGAGCAAGCTAGTTAAAATATTCTTGAGAACAAAATTCTTTTGAAATCTAAGAAAATATTTCATAAAAAATAGCTTGAAAATAGAAAAACTGAGTGATATTCATATTTATTTGTACCTTTGAGTTTGTACGCAAATATATTAATATTTATACACAACTGAATCTACATGACTTGGTAATTACGCCATGATGTGGTGAAATATGTTTTAAACATACTTGGAAAATATTTTTATCCCGGAGGACTTAAATCAGCCATATCAACATATTCTGTAATTATTATAATTAGATGCCTGTTCGGCGAGGGCGTAAAATTCGTGATTCACTCCACCAATGGAAGTTTGGGAGTTTATTATTTTTCCTGGCTTTCAGTCGAATATAGGGTGGCGCACGAATCGTGCTTCTGTCAACTGTCAATGTGGACCGTTATTTAAAGATGGTGAAGGAGTTTTTTTACCCAAAACTGCGCCGAAGACGTGGGGCAACTGCACACATAGCCAGACCGGTTATGGCGGAGTTCCAACGAGAACTCCCAAACAAATTTATATCCAGAAACTCCACTCTCCGTTCACTACCAAGGTCACCTGATATGACTGCACCAGACTTTTTTTGAGATAATTTCAAGCAAGAGGTGTATGAAACGAAAACAAGGAATTTGATTGAATAGAAGCAATCCATTAAAACAACGATTAAATGAATAATTTTCTGAGGTCATGGAGAACATTTACTGTCTATCATCTTCAAAACCAATTAGTTACATAAAATAAAATTGAATTTTCTATATAACAAAAAAATTAATAAAGTACATTGATTAAAAAAAAGTTATTTGAATGTCCTATTGTAGTGCAATTGGCGTGTCTTCCTGTATATGGAATTATGCCACCCTTATGTCAGAATTTAAACAATTTGGCAATCTATGAGGGCTAGGGTGAATTTATTCTGAAATTCACCACATTGATTTTTTCACAACCATTTGAAAATAATACACAAAAATTGTTGTCTTCTCATTATTGCCCTACGGAAAAGCTTTGTTTTGTAAGCAAAACACATTAAAAGCGCAGTTTTTTCATAGATCTGGACGGTTTCTGTGGTTCTTAATATACCATGTCACAAAATATATGCAAAATTAGAAGTGAATTACTGTGAATTCGAAAAAATTCATTTTGCTATGCATCAAAAACAAGACCTTAACATGTTATTAAAAATTATGGCGGATTTACAGCTATTTAATAGTTGTATAATCGACTTTATATTTTATAGTTGTAACTAAGAAAACGGAAAATGTACATACCATACATGTGTGGGTAGGCGGGTGTTTCCTAGGATGCTTTGTACCGCTTACCCCTAAAACGCAAGCCTCTCTACCCGATCCTGTAATTAAGCAGGCAAAGGATGATGCTTGCGTACAAAAACAAAGTAGTGTGGCATTGTGCCAGGCACCCTAGGAACAGGTGGATTATGTCTTGGGATCCACCTATAATATGACATCAAACTGATCTTGGAACTCGTTTTTCGAAAACCAAGTAAAGAGGAGAGTCATAGTTAAAGAAGACACAGCCTGGCAACGCCTGCGGTTATAGAGAAGCCGTCGGGAGATATCAGAAGATTTGAAGATTTTTTTTTAATAGTTGTACGGCCAGAGAGATCTGGTTAATAGACTATGATTGGAGTATGACAAGCTTTGCTGTGTTGATATTCTCTCCTCGGACATTGAAAATCTATGCCGTAGATAATGGATTACCAGTTCCATGCGAGGTATGATAAAGCAAAACTGGAGTAGCTTGTCTGCGAAACCCAGACCAGAGGGTTCTTCTCTTCTGGTAGCACGGGTGACCAGGGGCCCAAGGAACATTGTTTCTTCCTGGTCAATGGTGTTGGACCCCTTGTGGGAGCATCGTGCTGGTTTTGTGTTGCTGAAGGAAGACAGAAGCTTGGAAAACACTGTTTATGTCTATCCGAGGTCTTCCTAGATTACCTCAACTCCTAACCTGGAAGTAGCTCACTTCATACCAAGTGACTACAACGGTACTTTGGTCGAGAGAGGGAGCGGGCCCTGAGGAACTTTACCAAGGGGATCTACTTCTGATCTCAAAGGTAGTTCGACTAATCCTTTCGGGATTAGTTTGGGTACCCCAAGGGGCGCTTGCTGTTGCAAGAAGAAAAAAAATATAACCAAGAAAAGAATTATAGAAAACAGCACCTGTGTGACGGCACACCATGGGTAAGACCTTCAAGGCGAGACTCATGTAAACATACACATTTGATTTGACCTCTGATATAATGTGGGTGTAGTTACTAAGTTTGTCAATCAGTTTGCAACACAATTAGAAATCTAATATATAGAACGCAAATTTATTCTTTGTCGTTATAAAAATCTATGCCGATATAAGGTGACAGCTGCAGCCTGAAATGCTTGAGCTGGATTCTGCAAATTCGTACAAAAATATCTGATATTGACAGGCAGGATAATTTGAAAACAGGTCAAAATCTGTCCAGCAAGAACTTATTTAATCAAATAATGAACAAACCGGAAGTTTTTAAGATTTTGTTTTGAGAGCCGATTATGTTATTTTTGTTTTTTTTTTCGACACCGGTAAAGAAAAGAAGAAAAAAGAAGCTCGTGATGTTTTTCGAGAGTGTGCAATCAAAAAGGAGTTCTCATTAAATTGAAGGTTTCAACAGCATAAGAATCGATAAACTGTTTACAACCATTACACCAAGGCTGTTGATGAGGATCCGTGGCTGAATGTGAAATAGCTACACAGACAGCCTTGCAATATGAAAATATCATTCTGTTAAATCTTCTTTTTCTAAGCCAAGCTTTGTAAGGAGCTAAAATGGTCTTGAGCTTGAATGAATGAAAAACTAATTTTCCTACAATTTTATCATTTCTTTGTTAACTAAATAATGCTAGTAACGTACTAGTTAATAGATATGAGAAAAAGTCTGGCCAATTCATATACTTCTTCAAAGAACTGTCGTAAATGTTGACGTGGTTATTGAGCAAAACCATAAAGTATAATTTTCACTAGATAATGCGAACAATTATATATGAGAAGAAAAGGTTTTTAACACAGTCACTTATCTTGTGTTTAGTTGGCACTGTACAATTTTTTTAGAAAAATGTGAATTTTATGAAATATTTTTCACAAATTTACAATTTATACTTTAAGGAAAAAAGAAAGGTACGGCAATAAAAGGAAGATGTGGAAAAGATTCATTCCAGTTCCTATAATTTTCTAAGAGGCCGCACTAATTATAGGCGTGATTATTTGAAAATATACAAAATTTAGATTTGGAATTGAAAAACAGATAAAAGAGAGAGAGAGAGAGTGTGTGTGTGAACCAAATTATAACATTTTGCAAGAGATCACCCTAATTGTGAACGTGATTATTAAGAATATTAAAAAATAAGAAATTTCGCTGTAAAACGAGACAGTTCAATAAAATATGTATGACAGGTGGGTGTTATTTTCCGAAGGGTCGGTACACAATCCACGACACCACTGACTACAAGTATTACAAGTGCCACAATTGCTTCAGTAAGAAAATAAATTTATCGAACAAGAACTAGAATTATTGTTTGAGATAAGACCTCTCGAAAACAAAAACTTGAGTTTCATAAATATCTATATCCTAATTTGATACATTTTAAACTTTATATGGACATATGTTGTTATTCTTCATTTTGTATTCTATGGTTGAACCTACATATTTTTTAAATTTATCACGACAGTGTGGTGAATTTTTTTGGAAACACATCACGCTGATTTTTTTATTGCTGAAGGCAGAATGGTGGAATTTATAAACAAAAATTACATTTTCAAACTAAGACACTTAAGAAAAGTGATATATTGGAAATAAAATATCTAAAAATTTAATTCTCTCTGGAACACTTTTGGTTTATTTAAATTAAAGAAAAAATTTAATTTGTTGCATTTTGTATTTTATGGCTGAACTTTCATTTTTTGACGTTATCACCACGGTGTGGTGAATTTCTTAGAAACTCACCACGTTCATTTTTTGCTAGCTAAAGGTAGAATTTTAAAATTAACAGACCAAAATTATATTTTTCAATTTGACGCATTTAAGAAAAGTGATATGTGAAACCTGAAAAATCTAGTTTTCTTTGAAGTTCTTTCAGCTTATTCAGACAAAGAAGAAAATCAGCATTAAATTCAAATATTGTCAGCTCATCTTTAATAACTTTAATATCAGTTCATAAGAAATATAATAAAACTTTGATTTTAATCTGCGAATAAGATTTAGGAAATAATATAAAACAAAATTCAAAAAACTAAATTTTGCTAACAAATTCCGAACAGGCAATAAAGAAATGTTAAAAAATAACATTTGAGTTGAAATAAATTATTTGTATTTAATAGTAATGGGAAAAAGATATAAAGATTTAAGCTCAGTGTGACATAAAAACTGCCATAATAAATAAAATCCGTATACACATTAGGAAAATTTGCATTGCACCTAATAGGTATTACTTTAAAATTAACCACACACACCTGTTCCTGGTCTTAAACTTCAGGGGCAGCTTCAAACTGTACACAATTTTAATGTGACATAACACAAAAAGACAATAATTTGTATCGCAAATTTGTAAAATTTCTTTGTATAAATCATATAAAATATCTATTTGAATTATTTACAGTTAGTTATGTGTAAAACTTATAGCATCCCGTAAGCTACCTATTTATTCACCTATTCAAACATCCCTCAAAATGTAAAATCCTTTAACACCTTGCATTAAGGAATGACATAATAAAACTAAAAATATTACAAATTTTTCCGCAATTTGCATATATTAACTGAACGCTTCTGCATACTTTATAACGAACTAAAATTGCTTTGCGTACTTTCAGGCTTTCAGCGAAATAATGTATTCAATGTAAATGACAGAACGTCATGGATAAAGATATTAAAATATAAAAAAAAAAAATTCAAAAAGTTATGGAAATTTGCATGAATTTTCATCATCAAAAATAATTGGAAACGAAAATGTGTTAGTATAGTTAGAATACGGTTTTCAGGAAACCAGTGGTGTATACTTTAAGGAGAAAAGTAAAAATAACCGGCAAAGAACAGAATGAGTGTTCAAATTTGTTACAGTTTTCATAATGTTTTCATTTATTCAGAAAAAAAATGAAACGAACGAAAAGCTTAAATTAAAATTTCGTTAGAGAGGACAACTTTTGAAGCCACTTTTCAAGGCTTAATCCCTATTTTAAAGACGGTCAGTTCGCAATTTTAATATTTATTCGTAGATTGGCCCATCATTTTTTTTTTTTTTTCTTGCATAAATTAAATAAATATTATAAAATTCCTATCTAATTAGGTAATGCTTATGCGCGATTATAACCCTAACGGAAATGTAAAAAGTCTACAAATTTTAAAAGAAAATTCGCATTCTCTTGGTTTTCACTTGGTTTTAAACAAAATGTTATAAAAACGAAGCGTACGAAAGTTGGAAAACTCATTATTAAACATAACAAATATTACAGAGGAAAAATAGTGAAAAGGGATATAAAAATACATGAAAGCAAATAAATGAGCACCCCATCACTCATCCCACCGTGTGAAACCTCCATTCCATTACACTTTTCCGGACAGCTACCACCACCATGCAGAATGAAAGCAGCGGTTGGCTTCAAGCAAAAATAAACTTTGTCGTTTGCTAACTTTCTCAACGTAACATCTAAAATTGGTTGCATCCCTTTTTGCAAGTTAAATGAAGTAACATTTTTGTGCTCTTCTTCAAATCGAATTTCTCACAGTTGGGGCAAGAATGTTCTTGGTTGACGCGTGTTGGCGGTGACAACAACTCCGCGGAAGTAAAATAATATACACAGGGTTATGTAACATGAATAAATATTATGGTTAAGAATTGCTGCTGTTGGTGAAAATGTTTCCAAGTTGTTGCTGAAAATGGAGGAGACAGAGGCGTTGTAGGCTGGTTGTGGGCACCTACTGGCAAATTATATTATATAAAACAAAATTTATTAACAAACAAACAGCAACAATTTAATTTGGCATGAACGAAATGTACACAAAACCACCGCGAATGCAGAATTTTTGTGGCAACCTAAATGTATGCCAAATGACTTGGTAATAAAAAAAAATAACTCCCCAGGGTATGCTAACAAAATGCTAAGATATTTGTAAAATTTTAAAGTCAAGTCCAACTTTAAGAAGGTTCAATTGTTTGCTTTTTTTATAATAAATGGCCAAATATATTTGGATATAAATAAACTATAATATATTTAGAAATGCAAACAAATATGCATATAAACTTGATCGGTCATCAATCGGAAGTTCCTTTAGTAGCAACCAGAATTCAGTGAAACAACTCACGCGGATAAGATATTTTTAAGGCATCATAAATTCGTTCATATTCATGGAAAATACGTTTAAGTTTTTTTCTCAGAAATGATAACGTGTTTGTATACGAAGGCAAATGCGAAAAAATTTATTAAGTCTCCAAGTCTCCAAAAATTATATCACGCAATTTGGCTATTGGCAAGCCTTCAGATTATGCTACACGAATACAAAAGGGTAGTGGAATAAAAGTTACAACAATTAATTACAGTTCCTAATGGAATCATAAGAGCCACTCAAGTTGTTATAATTGTGGAAAATCTTAAGTTTGTGATATATTTTAAATTTATTTGGATAAGACAGCAAACAGAAAAATAGTCGGCTACATATTTAAGTGCAATTCTAATAAAAATTCTATAACAGAATTCGAAACTTAAAACACAACATGATTGAAATGTTTGTAGTTTTCATTAATACAGTACACATCCTGTCTTTTGCTTCGGACGAATATATTATATTCAAGTTGGAAATATAGGGTGTTGAAAAATTTGGGGATATTTACGAATGTATATATTTCCTCCAGTTTTTATCTCATAATGGTAAGGCCAATAAATTTATATGGACTGGGCATTACATCTATTATTTCGGTATAGACTACAAAACTCATCATTGCTATCCAATCAGTATATTCTGCTAGCAATATCTATTACTTGATTGCTGTGAAAGTTTCAGGCATCTGAGTCCTGTTGTTGCATAAGTAAATAAAGCCAGATAACATTATTAGTCATATACTTCTGTTTTTAAAGAATAAATTGAAGTTTTTTCCAGAAATCTAACCGTAAGGTGATTACGAGCAATCTGCACCTTCGGGCAGCATGATGATTTTTGGCCATGAGAGACCATCTGGGTATCCAAGAGAGCTCAGCAGTCCAAAATGGTTGCCAAAATCCATAAAATAGCAATGGACAATTGGTGAATGAAGATGCGGAAGATTGCACTGGCCATGGGCGTGAATTAGTAAAAATCGTACTGCACGAAAAGTTAGACATGAAGAATTCTATCTCCAAGTGGATGCCGCATTTGTTAACAATCGACAACAAATGCAATCGTATTACTAGTTCGAAGAACTCTTTGACAATATTCAATAGTGATAAACGGGACCTTTTACGTCATTTCATAGTTGCAGATGAATCAATTTAAAAAAAAATTTAAATTTTTTAAAAGAATCTAATTTTTTTAAAAAAATTAAAAAGCCGGCCACCAAGTTCATATCAATAGTCCCAGGTAATGGCGCGGCAGTTATGGGAAGACAAACAATTGTTAATACAATTGTTCAACCACTATTCAGTTATTTCAAAGATGAACAGAAAAACAAGGCAAGCAAAATGTTTTTAAGCAAACACTACAGTGCCCATATGCTATTAACTACACTACGAATTACTCACCCATTAAAATTGTTCTGTAGATATAGACCATAAGGACCAAATCTGAAGAAATGACTGGCAGAAGCAATAAACTCATCGATCTATTTTTAGACATTCTTCAAATCATTAAGCTCGGAGAGAATTTTCTCTAACAAAAATGGTCGTCTATGACACCTTTTAGGTCACCCTGTACGGACATAGGTTTGTCAAAATTTCTTTTTTCTGAGAAAAGTCCTGCTCAACAAATCCGTTGTACATCTTAAGTCAATCACATCTGTAAGTTCATAGATCCATAATTATTATCGCTTTGTATTAACATTATCACTATTATATACAACTGTAGCATGCCATATTCGATCGAACTGAATAGAGTTAAATCTATTCGGATTAGAGTCATATGTTATGCCATCCCAGGCATAACAAAATATAATACAAAATAACAAAACATTGCATAACACAAATTTAAGTTTCCATTTTCGAAAAATTTGTTCAACGACCGTTGGCATTTAAACCAGTTTGACACAATCATAAGGTTGAAATAATTTTGAAATTTTCTAAGTAAAGCAATCCACAAACTATTGTATATCAACATTTCCCTGTCATCTAAATTTTGGGCAATAAAAATAATTTCATATAAAGCCCCAAAATATGCTTTCTTTATTAGCGAATATGGTTGTTGGCAGAAATGTGTTATAACATTTGCATAACGAAAGTGAAGAGAACAGCAGCAAGAAAAAATATCACATTACCACCATAGAGCAGATGCAATTACAATAAACAAATATTTAATACTAACGAGATGCAGTAACTCTATCGTGCTAGCGATAGATAGGGAAAGAGAATGCCACAGCAAGAGAGCAAACAATGCAAATTTACATGATTTTTATAGCATACCATACCAAACCATTTGGTAAAGTCGATTTTCATCGAAGCATGTACGTGTGTGCGTTCTGAAGTGCACACACACACCATACAATGTAATATATTGTACGGTGAAAAGGGTCATTAGCATAAGTTCGAAATTATTCGATTATAGCCCGCAAACATAGCAACAATGAACACAACAAACGCAACAGAGTAGAACATGATTGAAATTTATGACATTATAAATTGCAGTACGAAACAGGAAATAAAAAGAAAATATTGAAATAATAATTTTGCTGGCCTTCACCAAATCAAAAACAATTAATCGGGCCCCGCCTAACTGTCGCCTAACTAAATCACATCATTGAATAATTCGCTGAAACAAAGTTGTGGGTATAAAATAAGCATGGAAGACAGATAAAGGCTAAACCACAATAAAGAAATCAAAGAGGAAAATAAAGTTAAACTCCAACCTCTGCCCTCTCACCATGGGAACGAAAACGGCTAATCTGGACCCACCTAAATGTAGGCTATAACATTGTGGTCAAATGAATAATAAATCACACTACCAAGCAAATCAATGAGTCGCCTTTCAATGCGGCTTTTCTGAAAAATGTACGGAGAAACAAATCCAAAAACCAAGTTAATTGAAGCCACAACAAATTAATCACCCCAAAAGTGATGACGCCATTCTACCTAAAGAAACCCACATAAATAATCCATAAATTAAAACGAAGTTTTAGAGTTGAAGCCTTTTAAAGACAAATTAAGACAACTTTAATAGGATTTCGTAGCTGTGACCTTTTCTGCCTATTGGGACTTGACTTGTTATGTGGCCAATGACTTGAAAAAGGTGCGAAGACCTTAAACATTAATCCGCTAATTCAGATATTTCCTTATTAAACATTTATATTTAGCACTTTCGAGTGTTCTCTGTATTTACCTTTGCATGTTTAGCGCTCATTTCGTAAAGCATACGTAGATTATTTTGTTTAGAGTCGCAAAAACAGCAATTTGGTGAAATATAGTTTAATAATACCACAGTAACTACCTAAATGTACGCAGCACAGTTTTAGGGTCAGCTTTAATAATCAGTTTTTAAGCGTTTTCTTCAATTTCGGTTACTAAAGAGTTGCATGTCATTTCTTCAATTTCAGGAAGAAAACAAAAAAAAACAATACTGCTGTTTGGCATTCGTCGTTGAGCAGGCAACCTCAAAAACCAATTGCCGCACGAGAAAAGAATTAGCATACTTATAGGATATGGCAAAAATATGAAGTATACCTTTGAAGTGCCACTAAAGTTGTCACTGTTGGGCATGACACACATTTAAAGTACTTCCCCAGCAACTTTGAGTGGGTGGAAAATCGTCAATAAAATTTCCTCTGCGACACCTTAATGTGGATGGTTTGGCGTGCTTATGCTGCAGTCATCGTAAATTTTGGTTTTTTTGGTTTTGATGCTCGCTATGACGAGGAAAATATTTGGACGTCAAAATATTTGTTACAACCACAAAATTATGTGGCAGAGCTAGCGCTAGAAGCGAATGTTGTACTGAAAATTTGTCGCAACCCAGATAAAGGATGAGTAATGAGTAACGAAACTCTGGCGAAGATAAATTTTGAAAGACCGACGGCAATAATGTTGCTGAGGTATGGGGTTGGGACGCTACAAAATAATTGCAATTCTGGCATTTGATATTAATTTTTCCCGTTGGCCTTAAAGTATGCAATATTTATTTTGATTAAAAAAATTATTCAAGCCAGGATAAACTTATTTTTCACTCTAAAAATGAATAACCGAATAAAAGCGGTTGAGACGCTTGTGGAGACTTTAAATGTAGCGAAATATTGGCCAACTGAATTTAGGCATGACTGTACCAGCATTTCTTACAATAAAATGCCAACAAAATCATTGGAGGTTAATCAGTTGGAACTACAGAGCATTGTTGTTACTAATGTATACTTATAAAAAAGTATACAATACAACTAAAACTGCCGACTTGAAGCTTATATATGCTCCACCTTCGATTCATTATAGCAAGAGCAGTCCCTGGCTCCAATGCCAAATATATCGCAGTAGATCGTCTTTTCAGTGTAATTTATCACTTTTTAGTGAAACCAACAAATGAATTCCCTGGCATCCCATGAATAAGATAAAGTGTGAATTTTTGTGAGATTATGTAAAAAAGGAACTGCAAAAAGCTTATTTTTCTGCCCATATTTTACATCCAACACTCTGAAACTTTACATATTATAACTGTTCAATTCCTGTTGTCTTTTCCCAAAACTTATGCCACGCAAGAAAAGTTTTAGGACCACCAAGCAGATCGTCGAAAATATGGAATTTGTCCAAATAGTTATTGATGCCAAAAAGCGTCCATTATTTTTTTGGATAATGTTTATACCTTAAATTTCCGTCCTCAAACTGTGTTTACCACATCTAATCAATAACTTCAATCCAAAACGATGATTTCGGAAAATAGTCCACTCTCCTCCTCTTCAACCATATATTTCTTTCTCTCGGTCCCTCTCTATCGCTTTGTTCTTTAGTTATGATTTAAAACCTATTTTATGAACACCCTTAAGGTATGATTTTATAGTTGCGGCACAAACTTATTTTACCAAAATTCTATTAAATTAACATAACATACTTTTAGGCTTACCTTATGTTGTTGTATACATATTGGCACATACAGCGATTACCAAAATGTTGTGCTTGTGTTTCTTTCGGTTTTTAGTGCTTATTTATTTAACCAATTTAGGTCAATTTTTGGCATGAATACAAATTGTCATTGTGCCAAGTGTAAACATACAGAGAAAACAAATGGATAGCTGTATGTATAGGTATATGAAAAACATTTTTTATTCATAAGTATGTATAAGAAATATTTATATACCAAAAAAACATAACTATAAAGACCATAAACACCACGACCACTACCAGTGCATGTAATCGCTAAAAATAAGAACCATTTATAGTAAAATCGTTACAAGTAATAGTTAACGGCAAAATAGTAGGCTCTCCTCCGCAATCCCTAATAAATCAGACGAAAGTTATGTTTCATATATTGCATTGTTTGGAGATGAATTTACCATAACGTTCGTGTAAGCTATAATTTTTGTACTTGTTTAGCTATATGAGTACCTTTCGATTTGTTTACGGACTTCTTCATCGACTAATATATTACAACGTGACAAAAAAAAAATTACGAATATTGGATATTGTACCATTTTTCCTATAATACGTGTATTGTGATGTTAGGCGTAGCTTACTTGCATTTCCTTCTACATACTGCGGGGATTTCATAAGAAATGTTTGCATACATTTAGGCTAGTGATGTCAAAGTATTAAATTCACGGCATTTTGGTCAATGAAATGCAGGGAGTTCAGTTTGCGCTTGGAACTACAGTAAAAATAGGATTACAATCCGTCTGTCCAGATTAATATTAATCAAAATTTAAAATTATAAGATATAAGTAAAATTGTCCAGAAAAAATATTGTAACTTATCCTATCAGTACAACAATATAAATTTAATTATTTCCTATATCATTGTTCTAATCAAAATCCAATTTTGGCATTTTATAAAAGAATATATAGTGTCTTAATGGAATTTATTATTTTAGAAAGGTATTGTTGTTTTTTTTTTTTTTTTGTCGCTAAATTGACCTTCTAAACTGACGTGTAGTTTTAAAGCTATCTATCATTCAGTTTGCTTACAGTGTCCGACTTTGCCAGATCAACTCAAGTCTGTTTGAAAATAAAAATATCGAACACAGAAATTTTGTATTGAGAAGAGAATTTTGGGTCCCAAATCGCTAAAAATGCTGTAGAAGATTTACAGTGAACCTATTTGATCAAAAACACGCGTATGTGAGTGGTACAGTGCATACAAACAAAAGCAGTCGAGATGTGGTAGAAGATTCACCTCGCTCTGGTCGGCCATTAACTACTTAAACTAAAATTTATATCCATAAAATGAAGTAAATGGTGACTAAAAATGCGTTTAAGAGAGATACCCACTGAAATTTGTATGTCTTATGAATCAATTTTATTCGTATCCTGATCTGAATTTTATTCAAAAGCATGCTACAATGGCCTCACATTAGTAAAACCCAATATAACCGGTGCTGAAAAAGAATTTAAGAATTTGACATGGAAGCCAGTCAACAGTCCTCGGAATTCACCTCGCTCTGGTCGGCCATTAACATCTTAAACTGAATTTTATATCCATAAAATGAAAATGGTGACTAAAAATACGTTTAAGAGAGATACCCACTGAAATTTGTATGTTTTATGAATCAATTTTAATCGTATCGTAATCTGAATTTTATTCAAAAACATGCTACAATGACCCCACATTCGTAAAATCCATTATAACTGGTGGTGGAAAATGAATTTACGAATTTGACATGGAAGCCAGTCAACAGTCCTCGCAATAGCGCCTTACAATTAAGCTGGAACCGAAAAAACACGTCAAATTCAGACAAGAGTAAAAATAATGATGATTTCTTTGATTATCGCAGTGTTGGGCACCTAGTTTTTTCCAGAAGGCCAGGCGGTAAATAAAGAAAATTATCTGAGCAAATTCATTGGAAAAAAACAGATTTTTGGAAAAAGAACTCATGAATATTTCATAAACTCATGAGATTCACGGATGAAGTACGAGCAATGCCGTGTCGTAAAGAATACTTTTCAAAACTTTTGACAACCAACACCTCTTCCATCAACAATAATTCAAATGGTTCCAAAAAACATTCACAAGGCAATAAAAAACGAGGTAATAGCATGTTGCCAGTAGAGCCAGTCATATCATCCAACATTTCTTTAGTGTCAAAAAATCAGGGTATTTTTTTTTTTTTTTTTTTTTGAAATTAATATAAAGGGGACAAAACGTTGCGATGGCACAAAAACATCAAGTTAAGCTGCTGTCAGATGAATTTACAATCATTCTCGGAGATGCCTTCAACAATATTTCTAATTTATTTGCTACAGAAGCCAAAATACAACAAATATTTTAAAAATTCGACAAACTTTTAAGATTGTGAAGTAAAATATTTACAAGGAAAAATAAAAATTGCAAACCCATAACAATGTGTCTCACAAATTCCATTTAATAGCTATTCAAGATTCACTTAAGCATTGGACATATTTCCTTTAAGAATAAACTGCAAATAGTATTCGACGTTTTCAAGCCATGAACGATGGCTAACCAGAAATCCCATAGATTTTCTCTTACAGTAAAGTTAAAGTTAGCATGGATTGGAAACATTTTCGAGATAAATCCAAAAGCATTATTTACTTAATTTCCAATATCCTCCGCTGTCAGTCAATAATATTGTATAGGTATACATTCTGGGTGTTGTTAAACCCGTAAACACCAAACTAATTTACACATATTCCACAGGCGGAAAAAAAAAAACAAAAATCATTTGCATATTTTTAGGCTACATTTAGACAATTGCTCTGAAGAAAATAACAAGGACTGCAATGATTTTAATTGGCTGAGAAAAAAAAATTATGAATATTTTATGATTTTTTCAAGCCAACGTTTTGTGGTGGCGGTTGGTATCACAGTTTGGTTTATGTAAATCAATAAAAAGTAAAAGAAAAGAGAAAAGAAAAGTTTAACAATTATAATATAGCTTTATAAAGAAAAAAGTAGGTAAGCTTTCAAAGTTAATTAAGTTGAAATAAATCAGTACTTAACTAACTGGCGAACTGGAAACTTATTGGAGAACAAAATAATGGTGATTATAAATACAATGAACTGGATAAATCAAAAACCTTTAATAATTACGAAATTTTTAGATTGTTTATGTATATATTCGTATTCGTATAATACAATTTTTATGCAATTTTGTTTTTATTATGATTTATTTTAGTGCTTGACCAAATCGGTGGCGGTATATATGCGATACTCTTATCTACCTTCAATGGATCCCAGAATTCCGCACCGCATATTAAAACAGGCAGGTCTACTGCCCATTGCAATTGCATTTTTATTCGTTGGTTAGTGATTCGTCACTAAATGTCTTCCTTAGTCCAAACAGAATCTACTTGTTATTCCACATAATCTCGTACACCACTACAGTTGTCGAATTTCATACAAAAGCAATTTCCTTCTGTCACTGTTCCTGGTGTGTTTTCAATGTTTGAGAAGACTGCAGCGACATTTCTCAGAGTTCATCTAACCATGTTTATATCGTCAGCCTATGGAGGTATTATAATATGATCTTTTGTCGTTGGTACAGGCTGCTTTATTGCTATTAAACCGTTATATTGCTATTTTGACCAAATTGTAGCTCTAGCTTAGTCACTGCGCTATAATCCAGAGGCTGAGAAAGAAATCAAATATTTTCCAACAATACAACACTTTCCTAATATTTTGACGACCTTCTGGAGAACAATTTGTCAAAAGCTTCGAAATATGTTTCAGTTTCCGCTATGATCTCTTTATTTCATTTAAGTTCTTTCGACTAAAGTGTCCATTTAAGATTAACAAACAAATATTAGTCGCTGTGTAAAATAGTTGCCAGAATAGATGGGACAGCAATTCGAACTTCAATTCATTGTAACCATCGACACGGTGTATTATCTTGATGAAAACCCACCTTTTTTTATTAACTATCTAACATTTACAACATTTTGCTTTTCTTTTTTTTTTTTTTTTTTTGTTTTGATATTTGAATTTATTATTCAATCAAGCCAAAAGTGTCAACTAATATTCACTATTCACTGCTGTGCGTTGTCGAAGGCAGCGGATGAAAAAACACCATATGCACTACAAAATACAGCGGTCCAAAACATTGCCAGTAATAAGGCGATGTTTTTACTCCATTGTCAGTAAACGCGGTACCCATTAACTTGTAACATCTTTAGACTGTTACCTATTTCTTTCAATCTTCGTGTTTTTTATCTAATGTGTAACTAAACTTCCACTAAACTAAGTCCGGTAACAACCGTTTCGGAATAATTGCTAAATTAAGCAAAAACAAAACTTTCTGAGTAGTTCAGTACGAAGTATAAAGTCTTATATTTCTAACGCCATCTAGCGTAACCCGATCGCTATTATACAACGTAAGATACAAATTACTAAATCCATCTATTGGAAAAAACTGAATTTTTTTTTAACTTATACAACCACTCTATTGGAAGATGTTCTTTCCTGTTTTCGCCTGTGTTACAATTTGTCACCTGTCTTTAATATATGTAAAGAAGACATGGAAAATACATACCAACAAGCCATGGAGCTTTATATTCCTCAATAAAATTAAAAATTCTATTCTCTATTCTGATGCAATGCAACCAGTCGAGATGGCTCAACAGTAATCAACAGTAATAGTCGATTTCTTAAGACTATAATTTTTCTGTATACATTTCATGTATATCGATTAATGATGTAAAAAATACGTATTTAGACATTTATATTTCTTCGGTTGAGATAAGAAAATAATATTCTTTTCACTTTTCTTAATACTTCAGGCAAATTATATTGGTCGTGTTTTCTTCAATGTTCTCTTTTGGAACTGCCACGCTCTGTGATATGTTCGGATAAGCGCAAGATCGTATATAACCTCAAATAAACAAGTTTGGAGCAGCACCCTTTTTATAAAATTGTTGCATGATTGATTAATCACCGCCCAGAACAATAAGTAGTCCAAAGTTAAGATCATGGAACTTGGCAAATAGCTCTTCAGTATCACTTACATGCATACTAAGAACCGAGTTTTGGAGATTTATTTTTAAAGGAAAATAGAAAAATATCGTATCACATACCCAGATGCAAAGTTGGTGCGCAATAAATTTCTTTCTATGTTTTGTCCGGCAGGTGACGCTGCTTCAACTTTTAAGTTATTTTTCCTAACTTATTTTTCCTAAATTGAATGATTTTGCTCGTGAAAAAATCGTCTCAAAAGAAGCTTGGGAAGATCAACTGTTCCAGTTTTTTGTCAATAAGGTCGATGGGTTCTATGGAAGATGCATAATGGAATTATATTCAAAACAGCAAGAAGTTATGAAAAATAACTGTACATATTTGACCCAAATCGGATCCTTTTAACAGTGCTAAATAAAACCTTCAATGGAACAATAATGAATCTCTTTTTACTACACTTTATATTTACATCACTCATTGGATATTTCTAAATATATTTGACCTAAATCGGATCCATCTAACTCTGCTAAATAAAACCTTCAATGGAAAAATAATGAACCTATTTTTACTACACTTTATACGACATTTGACCCACTAATTGGATATTTCTAAATATCCGAGATGGCATAGATTTCATTTAATTTTTTTAACAAACCGCTTAACGTTTTTATTAGAATTAATTATTTGTAAGAACATGAGGTGTTTTGTAATATTGATTGAGTGCAAGACAGCATTCAAATTTTTTTATTGAAAAAAGATCTTTTTATGAATGTAAATGGAAAAGATAAAAGCATCCCGGAGACACTTATATAATTTATTTTAGGAACGATTTAACACAACATTTTACGTTTACTCTTTTGCAACACTCAACACGTATATTTTACTTGCAAAAACTCTTAGATTCCTACGCAGTTGAATTTGCATTACAAATGAAATTTTGAAAGCATAAACATGCTTCACAAATTCTAAAGCATATCCTATGGCAATTCAGTTGCACGTATTTATTTGCATACTTTTAAGATGTGCACAACAAACGCTATTCCAGCCATTTACATATTTTGTTATCATCGCCTATATTGATATTCATTGGCAATTTTCAGTCTATAAGGGGGAATGTACCCTTTTTTTAATTTGAAAAGTTTATCAGTGACTGACAAATTTGCATACAAATGGATGACAAATTCGGAGGTATCTTTTTGGAATTTTGACGAGAGTATTAAAATGACATTTTCTTCACTCATTTACGAGTACAAAATTTTGGTGGTAAAAGATTAGGTATTGGGGTTCCTACCGGAAGTGTATACAAAGTAATAATATTACACAGTTGTATTAGCTTTAGATTGTCCGGAAATACCAACGCATTATGTTTAATATCTGTTATAAATAATGCAAATTTTAAGCAAAAAATTGCATGTTTTGTAGCTGAAAAAGTTTAGCATAGTAAAAAAATTTCATAAACATGGAATATCCGATTATTCACATTTTGATTGATTAATCATTTAATCCTGAGTTTTGAATAATTAATATAATGATTAGGTTAGTGGTATGTCATCTGAAGTGATATTTATTTAGTGAAAGGCTTGCCGTTTTGCGAATATTGATCGTTTAACAGTCAAAAAACGCGTAAAAATAGTTAAAACTTACTACGAAATTTGAAGAAACTGGAAGCATTACAGATGTGGTCAGGCTTATGCATCATTGCAATGTACGCCCCGCCTAAAATATCGCTTCCGTTAGTTTAAGTGTGGCGGATAATCCGAATTTATCGATTCCGCGGTATTCTCAATAATTTGGCCTACCTTACGGCTCATTATGGCGTATTTTGCATTTGGATTTGCACCTCTACTCATACAGAGCCTAACCCACGCAACAATTACAGCCGACTGACCACTCACAATACCGGAGATATGCTGATTGGGTGTTACAGCAATATGCTTTCCATTTTTTTTAGCGATGAAGCTTATTTCTCTCTCGTTGATTATGTCAACCAACAAAATTGTTCTATATGGGGCTCAGAGAACCCAGAAGTGATTGTGGAAACCCCATTGCATCCGAAAAAGTGACTGTTTGGTGCGCATTGTAGTCTAGAGATGTCATTGATCTGGATTATTTTTTTTTTTTTTTTTTTTGAAAACTGCACCAAAAGGACCCATTGCTGCCACCAATCTAGAGGCGGTCATTTAAATGACATAATGGCAAGGTCCAAGCATTTTAATGAAATAAGTTTCATCGAAATCATAGCTTTATGTGTGTTTTATTAACTTTACTTTTGAAACCGAAAAATGGATAATCCGGTACAAAGCTTACTGATGATTTTGAATGATTTTATTGTTAAAATTTCATATTCTCTCACAGCCGTGACAAAAAAAAATGTCTAACATATACATGTTTATCCAAATATATGATTAACTAATTAATTAATTGTTTGGATAACCCGTTATGATTAATCCAAATATATTATTAATCAATTAATTAATCAGTTAGTCATACTCGTACATTTGGATTAATCACAACAGGCTATCCATTTGCCGGTTTAATTAATTAGTTAATGGATTAATGTGGAATCTGGTTAATTGAGTTGATTAATCTCACATCCCTATTTAAAACTTAACGTTAAACGCTTACAGTTATTTCTATGTAAGTCCACGCACTCACACATTTAAAGAGTTAAATGTTGCCTATATTTAGGTGACCATTATACATATACGAGCATAATTAAATTAGATCATTGAAAAACCAACTCTACAACCACAACAACTTATTCGAGTAGCAAAGTTAAGCAGACTACGTTATTGAAGGGCATACTTTAATACATTGTAAGAAAAGAAAAACGACTTTTTAATTTGAAGCATACTTTCAGGGTAAATTATTGCAGAAATATTGCAGAAAATCCAACAAAATGACCGTTACTCGTTTTAGGTTACTATGCCCGAAAACAGTTTCCTTGTCTAACCTTTGTTAAGAAACACCTTTTTGAAATATTAATGCATAAATAATAATTTATAGAGCATAGTTCAAGGGGGCTTATGGAAAATAGAAAACAGAGAAACAGAAGCTTACTAAGTAATTTATTGCAGCGAAGCCACAGACGTTTTGCAAATGCTAAAGGGGAACACCGGTACAATATAAGGCACACATGAAAGGAGTTAAGATAAACCCCCTCCTCCACCATTTTTTCTCCAACATGTACGCACTTTAAGAATTATTTCCCACAACACACATCGAGCAACAAACAACTGCCATGCAGTTTTGAATATATAAGTGAAATAACTAGCAAGAAAACCTCATGTTACACCCAAAAGCCTTCGTTCAAGTAGGAAACAAAAAAATGCCACCAGCTAGGAGAGAAAGAAACAAAAAAAAGCAAAAAGGAAGAAGGGTAAGCATTGGCAAACGAAAAAAACGAGACGCAGATATACTCGTATAATAATGATACGCAGCGCCAGTAAATACAGCAGCATAGCAGTATCCGAAGTACCAAAGATTCAAGCATTGTCCGACGCACCCCAAAGCTAGACAAGCTAAGAAGCATTTCTTTGTCGTAAACGATAAGAGAGTGAAATACTGGACGGAAATGTCTCTCAGCGAAAACGAGATAATTCTGCTTAAAAATAGCAGCAAGCCAACATAAGGACAATGCAAAATATCTTTATCTTAAGCCTAAACGTGGGTAAGAACAAAACAAAAAATAAATGTAAATATGATGTAAGAGATACTATAGGTACTATTTGCATCCACGTCAACTATAAACAGAATGAAATTTTAAAAGAAATACAACATTTGTGGTCCTGCACCGTCCGCCCGTTCAGTGGGTATAAGATTTTGTGCAAGGTTTGCTTATTTCTAGGCAATAGCTTGAGGAATAATACAACTAACGTACGGTAGATGGCCCAAAAGTCAGCGCAACTAGCGTGACTTATTTATGGGGCACTACCAAAGTGTATACGAGTACAAGAAAATAATTTACTGATCATACCAGTGGCTACTTTCCAAGTTAGGAGGTACACCTATTTTTACACCAACAGTTGAAAAATTCGGCGCACATAGGAAAACATCAGATAACGGATTCAGAGAGGTTTCTCTCGTCGCGGTATATAACATGATAATAGATGAAACATGATAATAGGTGTCGAAGCACAAAGAAAGGTAGACATTGCCAAGTTGCATACTCCTGGCATAGTCACAGGGTCTCTGCCAATTACTACTGCAAAAAAACCATAATTCAGATATTCCTGACACACGGCAATATGCACTCATGGAAATTCAATTCTGGATGTTTGCAGACAAAACTGGATTTTCGAAAAACTGAACTTTCTTCTTTTCTATTTTGCTTTCTCTTGCCCATCGTTTTCTATTTTTAACGTACATAAAAATTTATAGTTAGTTAGTTTTGTAGCTAATACAGGGTGTCCGTCGGGAAGGTATACTACTTTGTTTTGCCGCCATTTTGGCAACCATTAGTCTTGACAGTTCATATTTGGCAGTCGTGAAGTAGAGACGTGGCATATTTATCATGGACAAATATTCGATAAACCAGCGTGTTTTAATCGTTAAAACATTTTATCAAAATCAATTATTGATTACTGTGACGATGAGAAAGTTACGTGAAATTTTTGGGAGAAATAACGTGCCAGCAAGACGCACTATTTATCGTGCAGTGAATGATTACGAAGAAAAAGGGACTGTAGCTGATAGGGCCAAGCATGGACCACAACATACTGCAAGATCGGCTGAAAACATTACTGCTGCTCAAGAAAGTGCTCAAAACAATCCATCAACCTCAATTCGATGCCGTGCTCAGGAGTTTGGTCTTCAAAGAACAACTTTGGCCACAATTTTGCACAAGAATTTGCATTTGTTTCCATTTAAGATTCAGTTGACACAAGAGCTTCTTCCACAAGACCATTTACGCCGCCATACATACTCTTATGCCAATAGGATGTTACAGCTCGCCCATGACAACCCCGATTTTCATGAAAAAATCATAATCAGTGACGAGGCACATTTTCATTTGAATGGATATGTGAATAAACAGAATAGTCGGTTCTGGACAATAAAAAACCCTCAAATTATTCATCAGTCACCTTTGCATCCATTAAAAGTGACAGTCAGGTGTGCAATTTGGTCAGGAGGAATCACTGGACCTTAATTCTTTGAAACTGAAAACGGTGTAACGGTAACTGTCAATGGGGACTAATATCGTGATATGATTGGAAAATGGAAATTGGAAAAACGCCACAACTGCATGCTTCGGGCTTGATTAACATGTGGTATCAACAAGACGGTGCCACATCGCATACAGCCAGGATTACAATGGAATTACGGCGAGACCTCTTTCTACAACAAGTTATTTAAAGAAATGGTGAGAAATGGCCTCCACGGTGATTTGACTGCTCCGGACTTCTTTTTGTGGGGATATCTGAAAAGCAAGGTTTATCCAAACAAACCAGAAACGCTTGAGCAACTCAAACAAAATATTCGTGGTGAAATTAATGAAATACCGGGTGAAATAGGTGAGAATGAAATGAAAAATGTGCTCAAAAGGGCTCACATTTGTGAGGCTAACAGAGGCGAACATTTATCTGATATTGTGTTCCATACATAATTGCCCACATTAAATAAAACATTTATCAATATAAAATCCATTCACTTTCATTTAATCAAAAATTATAAACAAACAAAGTAGTATACCTTCCCGAGGGACCTCCTGTATAAGTAAATTTCGTGCATTTTCATCATTTTTGGTGCGAAATTTAATTAAAGACATTCGACATAAGTCGTCCAAAGAGGCCAGGTTCAGGAGTTAATTTTTGTTTTTTTCGTAATCACATTTATTTAACATACTTTGTTTTAAGTTTAGTTTTGTAAAAACCGGTATTTCTTACATTATTTTCAAATGGATAAAGGAAAGACGCTGGCCAGCGAAGAAGTCACTCAAGTCCTTGCATACAGGGATGTCGGATGGTCTAACCGAAAAATTGTACGTAAACTGGAACTTTCTGCTATTGCTGTAGATAATGTAGTAAAACAGAAGGAAAATTACAATAATAATAGAAAAAATTCTAATAATCAGAAAGTGTCACGACGAGGTGAAGCCGCTATTATACGCGTAGGACTTAAAAAACATTTAACGGCTCCAAAAATTATATCACAATTAAACCTACCAATAACCAAGCGATGTGTTCAGCAAATTTAGTCAACTAGCAACCGGCTAATTTGGAAAAACTGAGGTCTAAATCGGCTCTATCAAACGGGCACAAAGTGGCTCGGCTAAAATTTGCAAAAGAACACATGTCTTGGTGGGAAAAAGTGGAGAAAGGTGATTTTCTCAGATCAGAAATAGTTTAATTTGCATGGCCCTGATTGCTTTAATTATTACTGGCATGACATTCTTTGGTATGAAAAATTTCCGAGCGTTTGAATTCCGATGGCAACATAAATTTGTTGTGGAATGTTCTTGTGAACTTTTTGGATGAAGAAGCGTCTAGTGACACGATTTTTCAGCAGGATTATGCGGCCATATACGTTCCACGAGCTAGTCGAACCTGGTTTCAAGACAAAGAAATTATCACTATGTCATGGCCAGTTGGATCTCCGGATTAAAATCCTATTGTAAAGATGTGGGGCAACCTGACCCATCGGATTTGTACTAACGGGAGAAAATTTCAATCGGTGGAAGAACTTCGAAAACCCGTATCTCAGGAATGGGCTCAAATACCACACGCCAAGTTCCCAAAAAACGTTTGATTCGGTGCCAAATCGGATTTTTCAAGTAATTAAAGAATCTGGGGGACATTGAACACAGTGCCCTTGATTGAATTTTGTGCTTTATTTTTTGGCTTTTTCGTTTTTCTTACATTATAAGCTTGTTTTTTAAATAAAATAAAAAAATTGAGTTTAACATAAAATGAATACAAATACCTATATATGATTTAATACAAAAAACTTTACCAACAAGCATATGGTTCAAATAATCTAAAAAAGAAGTGAGCGCCTTTAATAGAGTAAATAGAGTAAAATCTATACTTGGGTAATGAATATAGCAGTAGAGAATAAATCGCATTAATTATCGACTATGGGATAGAATGCTCAGAACCGAGGCAAAACAAAATCGGAATAACGGTGCCACGGATCAGAATAAGAAAGACCATTTATAATCAACATGCATCAGTTCCTAACCACAGTTCGGTCGATAAATGCACGTCCAATGATTGGAATGCAAGCGTATTTATGTCATGTGTCTAAAAAAGACAGTCAAATTGCCTGTACCAACTAACACGTTGCTCGCCTTTCATTCACCACTTATAAGTTTCTCTCGAGCATAATGTGAAACAGAGTGAATGAAATACTAAAGCCTAATCCATCCGCCCTGATTGAACCTTATCGATGTGGTCAATCTTTTATAGAATAAAAAGCTGCTTTCGACAGAACCTTAGGACAAAAAAAAAATTATTCCAAGCCTTCGCAGAGTGACACTGGCCACAGAACTGTCTTAAGTGAAAATATCCGAAAAACTTATTGAAGAAATGGGGGGAGGGGGCGCCAAACCACGGCTTAAGCAAATTGCCAGTCTCTCATGTGATCTCTCCAACATGTTTGTGCAAACCATAGATAATGAGGAGAGATGCAGTAAACACGGCTAACACTATCTTTAATAGAAGTGAACTGCCATTTTTGCACAATATCGATATTAACACCTTTGGCAGAAAAATGCGAGATGCCACCGCAAATTTCTCTACCATTAAACGACCACAATGCAAATTTATTTTTTACAACGATCAAAAAGTCTACTCAATTGGGATGTTACTTGCGTACGCCGAAGATACTGTGAAAACAGCGAGATGTTACTGCAATCTGCTCAAGCATTAAGAAGGAGCTAGCAGTGAATTTGGATTTAAACGACTACAAAATGAAGATACTTGTTCCCATGAGCAAGGAAGACGAAAACTTTTCGAAGACACTGAATTGACGGCATTAGGACAGTATTAGGAGTTACCTGCCAAGTCATTTCCAAGCGATTGCATGCGTTGGACATGATTCAAAAGCAAGGAATTTGGGTTCCTTATGAGTTGAACCCAAAGGACGTTAAGCGTCGTTTTTTCGCCTGTGAACAACTGTTTCAGCGCCAAAAAAAGGACAGGTTGCCTTCATCGTATTGTAAAGGGCGATGAAAAATGGATTCATTACAGCAATCTAAAGAAAAGAAAGTCATGGCTGCTGCTCAGTCATGGTTCTACGTCGTCGCCTCGGCCGAATAGTGGTGGGACCAGGTCCATATTACTTATTAGTAACTGTTGAAACCAAGCGAAACCATCAGTGGCGACCGGTATCGACTTCGATTAATGCAATTGAGCGGAGTTCTGTGCGAGAGGCACGAAAAAGTGGCAGTTGTTCCCCTACCGGGGAACGCTGAAATCGCAAGTCTTACCCCATCCTCCTTGTCCTCCAGATATTGCGCCATCCGATTATTACTTGTTCCGTTCGATGACAAATGGTCTGGCTGACCAGCAGTTTCATCTAGGAATGGCTAGATTTGCGGATACCTTCCAAAGATGCACAGTTTTGTCGTGGCGGAATTCGAGCTTTGCCAGAAAGATGAGAAAAAGTAGCAGCTTGCGATGGGCAATACTTTCAATGAATAAGTTGCGAACATGTTTTCACAATAAAATTAAACTTTTATAAAAAAAAAAAAAAAAAAAAAAAAAAACAGCGAGAACTTAGTTGCGCACCTAATACTAATATTACTCGTTTCTGACTTCTCTAAAATAAATTATATCGGTCTAGAAATTAGAAATTAGAAAAAGAAACATATCTCTAGAGAAAAATACTCTGTAAAATGTGCGGAGCCATCTTCGTTAAAGCGGAGTATTGGCGAAGAGTGAGTAATAAGCTATATGCCGACAGACGTCCTTAAGCGCAACAAAATGGAACTATTGCGTTTCTGCGAAAAAAAAAGTAAGGTAGATGTGCGGTGAAGAAAAGGTCAACCAAACCCCCACTGATATGAACAGATTTCTGGGAAACTGTTAAAACTGCTTGGAAATATTTTCTAAGTGTAGCGTTTAATAAATGCGTTTAAATAATGACTGGTTGTATTGAAACTATCATCCAAATGAATAAGTATTGGTAATTCAAAGGCAGTTGAGTTTCGTATCAAGTAACACAACAAAATACAGCTTGAGGTAGCAACAACCTAACCACAACCATAATCAACACATACATACATAAGAGGCCTTTCTTATCGCCTTAATTCATACACAATTTCAACAATTTCCGCATGTTATGATTTCATATACTTTTTGTCATAATCGAAAATATTTGCTATAAATTATAAATTGAGCAAAAATTTTTACATCTACCTTCATTTTTTAACTTACGTATGATTATGATAATGTACGAAGATTATGCCATTTCATAAAAAGAACGAGTAGCAAAATCAGCGAGTAAACAATCTAAAGGCAGAACAACGTCAATGCCTCGTTTGTAACCAAATGGCCTCGTTCGGAAAAACATATCTTACTACAAACATACTGCACGTATGTATGCGGTTCCCCACATAGGGACTCATAACGACGACTACAACATTACAATAGGCAGCAACACTCACAGCAACAAGAAAATGTTCCAGAAGGAGGAACAAGAAAATTCGACGACAAAGTTGTTAAAAACGCAAAAAAGAAAGAGGAACAAAAGTGCCATAACTGTTATAAAACAGAAAAGACATGATTCGACGCATAGTATATGCATATACATGCCATCATGCATGAATGTCTGAGAGGGTATACACACACACGCACACACACTCATTATTGTCACATGGGTGCTGTTCCATGTAATACGAGGGTGGCGTAACGAGTTATAGTTCCTTTTTCTATTGCTTGCAAATGCATTTTTAACGGTTGAATAAATTTTGGCATCAAAATCAGTATAACTAGCGCACGTATTTAGAATAAATGGCGTCCGGCATAGTGGTGTTACTTCATTCTTACACATTCTTAAAGCAAATCTTTAGGATGCCATTAGTTTATGTAAATCGCTTAAAATCGAAACTTTTAATATGTTATGCACCGCACGTAGAAGAGGTTTCCAAGCGTTAAAGTCTTCTGCACTCTTTCTCCAATTCGTCCCTACACGTTTTGACAGATAAAAGCCTAGTCCTTGAAAAGGATTTTTAGTTACCTGCACAACATAAGCAGCGTATGATCCAGTCAACACAATCGCCACATTTTGATGCACCTTAACACGTTAATGTTAGCATTTAGTCCAGAAAGCTTATGATACATAGGTTAACGATGACATGTCCTTACATTTTAAGAAATAATTTATATACCTTTAAACAAATAGAACAGGCCGACAGTAAAATGAAATGGTTTATTTCATGTTGAGTGTGAGTTATTAACGAAATTACTTTTTTGTTACGTATGGAATAAACAACTTTCAAATGTCCACCGAAGCTTCGCGCAGTGATTGGGTCTAATTTTCAATGAGCCTGCCGCATAGAACCCGCTGAAGTTGAGCCATGGGCCTGAATTACATTGATTTTAAAGGCATCGGTCGATTGTAGCTTACAGCATACGGCATGGACCTGCGTTTTTGGAAAACCCCGCATGAAAAAATCAAATCCCACGATCATCATGTCATCTGCTCAAGAATTTTAATTGCGGCGTTTATTTTGTGGTTTTGGTATCAGCCATAGCACTGCCATGTAACACATTTTTCTTCAGATCCTTCAACGCATAATGTGGGATGATGGGCAGCACAAAATGCTTAACTAATTTTCTAAATCAATATTATTGTTAAAAGTTCCTTGAAAATTACCATGTTCTCAAGTAAAATTTGGTGAATTTTAAGAAGGAAGAAAGACGAAATCTGTTGCATGCTTTTGAGTGAATTTGAATTCTACAAATTTCACAAGCTGTAGACGAAATCTGTTGCATGCTTTTAAGTGAATTTGAATTCTATAAATTTCACAAGCTGTAGAACTTAATAAAGATGTAAATTTTATTTTTAAGCATCAACTTAATATAAGCTAATTTAAGTGGGTGCAGAATTTGCTTATGCAATCGAATGAAATGGAATATGGTAAGCCTTACAATAGTCGCATTCAGGACTATGCTCGGTAAGCGACTAGAGTACGAAAAATGGTTAAATTCATTAAATCCGGAAAGCACTCTTCGTGCCATTCACGGAATTAGTTCATTTTCTTTATTTAAATGTTATCTTAGAGGAGTCTTCTATTCTCAGATTTGGCACATATTTCCTCACATTCCCACGAACTGATTACATTAACCTCGTTGAGATATTACAAGAGAATAGATTCTACAGACGATTACATTTAGCGACGGCAACAAAATAATACAAAAAAAAAAACAACGAATATAAAGCAAGCTTTTAGACTTTTGTAGCAAATCACAAGAACGAGCAGAGAACAAGGGCGAGGAGAAGCAACGAAACAAAAAACCAACAATATTTTGCATAGAAAACATTTCCACATGACTGCCCATATAAAAAGGCGGATATTAAACGCATATAGTTGATGTTTATAAATATGAATGGTTGTTCGAAAGTGTAGTATCAAGTTTAGATTGTATGTGCGTGTAGTAGTTATTATTGTATGTGTGTGATGAGTGTGTAGACACGCAAAGAGGGATACAAATGTGAGTAGCAGCAACTCTGGCATGAAAGAGGAACCAAAGTTGTTAATGTATACGTTTAAGTGTCATTAAAACTATAAGCAACATATCCACTCACAGAGCAAACAGAGTGAGAGAGCGGATGGGAAAAGGAGACGAATGTAGTGTAGTGTGTATACGTAATATAAATTTAGTTAAAGGATATTCTCTTGTCTGTGCTCGATTTCAAGGAGACGAAACCCCATGAAGGATATGAGTATATGCTTGTGTGTAGGAGGGCCACAAGTGAATGTAGCAACTGGCAACATTCAGTAAACGTTTATAATCGCAAAAGGAAATAAACCAAGCATCGCATCGAATACTCAGCAGTAAACTGGAAATTTATGAATACTAAAATACAGTGCCATTCATAAAGTCGTCACACTAATGTGAGAACATAAATCAATATTGGTGTTAAGTAACTGCAATAAAAATCGCTTCTTGATAACGAGTTATAAAAACTTAAGCAATAAATGCTTATTATTGTTGAAGTTTCTCTGATTTTTAGGACACAATCTAGAGATCATGGTATAAGTATTGCCCAGCATCGAATTTTCGAACATTTAGTTGATAATTTAGTTAAACAAATTACAATTGCCGCCAACTCCCCGTATGTGCCAACTTCAGATCATTTTTTTACACTTTTAAATTTTTAGCCGTATAATTAATTTTAATAGAAATGTTTGGGGCGTATACGTTCTGTTATGTGTTTTTTTTGTATATCATACGTAACAAAAAACGATTGACCGTCACCGAAACGAAATCAAATCCAAAAATAGTTTTGATTTTTTTCAATTTCTGAAATCCAAATCGAAAATATAAAAAATTTTCATTCTATTTTCTACAACCGGATCAAAATTATACTGAACTTAGTTTCACTTACATATGTATAGTTAAAACGAAATTACAAACAATATTGATTTTGATATAAAAAAAACATAAACTCGAAACGAAACTAGAAACAATTTTGCTTCTGTTAAGTTATGGAACGTATTGTTTTTATTTCATTTGAAATTTTCCTATTCAATAAACAGACAGTAACAGTGAAAATTTCTGATAGTCTGGCATCGAAAATTTAAGAAATATATATTTTGAATCATTTTTATCTTTCACCAAGCCTTTTTCTTTACCAAGAAAGGAAACTACATTTGGTTTCAGTTTTGATCCAGATTAAGAAACGAAGCTGGAAAAACCACATTTTCGAACCAAAATATTTGTTTTATTGTGTTTCGATAAAGAAACTGAATTAGTGTAGTATAAATTAAAAAAGAAATCAATTGTCGCTTCTGATATGAATCAGAATACAATTTTTAATGTATTTTAAATAAATTCATAATATCAAAACGGAAACGAAATTGAACTTCCATGAAGATATTTGCAAAAAACAAATTCCCTTATATTCTATAAATGGGTTACAAGATAGCTTATCATTTTTAGTCGGCTCACACGATTCCTATTTTGAATTCAATGAACAGAACATATTTCCGAACGTCAGTTAGAAAGGCTTTTGTTAGGCTTTTCGATCACTCAACTTCTCGAAGTGTTCCACTGACATAAACCAGATTCATTAACCTGGCATTGTACGAACGATAGTCAATGGCATTGTGATGTTCATATCCTTAAAAAGGAAGCTTTTCTAGGCAGCCTATGCTTAGTGGTTTTGAAGCTATCAGACCTATCATTTTAGGATACTGTGTGTAAATGCCTTGGGGAGCCACAAATGTAAGGTCTTGTTCACTTGCCCCATAAAGATCTCATAGCCTAAAATGCATAATAATCCTTCACAGCCGTCGTGCAGGAGGAGTTTGTAATTTACATTTAAATTTTTGAATGCTGCATCTTTGTAGTGCATTAACTGTTTAGCCCTACCATCGTCTTTGAACCGGTAAGTGTGTAAAAATTCGGTGAATTATGGTGTTAAAACCAATTCCGTGAAGTATGATATTTGATAGCAGCTTCACTGAAAAGCATCAACAGGCGAGATTGAATGGCCGTTCAGAGACCAGGACTGAGTTTTTTGCCTTATCGGAGACTTTGAGCTGAAATGTGAGTTGAATTGCAACCGTGCGTTACAGATCCATACGATAAGACTCAACGGCATCAAAGTTGAATTTATTTCATACCATCATACTCTACTTGATAACTCCAATAGTATGATCTTTATGCGACTCCCACGAAGAGTCTCAAACCAGAATATTTGTATACTTGAATTTTTGCGATTTTTTCATTTGGCGACTTTTTGGGTATTGGAAACATATATGTATTACCGATTTTCTTCATTAGATGCCTTTTTCAAATTACAGCTAGGCGTAGCTTTGAAAATACATTCCGTAGTGCGTTTTAAAAAAACCATCGCTTGAATTTGCGATTCGATATTTTCACAATTTGAACAGAGGTGTTCGCATACGCCGTTTATCACTATACCATCTACATTTTGAAATGAAATCGTGCACGAATTGATTTCGTCATTTTGATGTAGTCAGATGTCCTCACGAAAATCCAGCTTCGCTCCAATTTAGATAACAATAAAATTTTAATTTAGTTGTAGTACATTAGAAATGTATTTCTGGTTTATATCTGAAACAACAACTTTCTTCCTATGTTGATTCATTCTTTACCTGAAACGAAATGAGGAACATAAATTGATTCCGTTTCTATATCAAAACATAATAAAACAGATTTTTCGAATGAAAAACCTGAACGAAAATATAGTTTAATGCAATTTCGTTTCTTAATCTGAATCTTAGGTGAAACCAAATGAAATTTCTTAGCGGAGAAAAAGGCCTAGCACTAAAATGCTAAAGGTAAAAGTAGTTCAGCTAATTTATTTTTTTGACGATACCAGCCTCACAGAAATTTTCACAGCTACTCAAAAATGTTGTCTGTTTTTTTTTATTTTTTTTAATTGCAAATTTTTAAATGAAATACAAAGAAAGCTTTTCATAGCCTGAATAAATGTCAAAATTATTTCTAATTTCGTATTGGATGTAGGTATCAAAATCAAAATTAGTTGCAATTTCGTTTTGAATGTACGAAACAATACCAAAATTCAATATAATTTCTATTCGGTTGCCATAATGAGAATGAAAATGTTGTATATTTTCCATTTAGGTTTCAGAAACTCAAATAAATCTACACCATTTTCGGACTTGTTTTTGTGTCGCTATCAGTCAGTCCCTGGTTTATGGTTATTTAAACAAAATAATGATTTTTTTTTTCTACGATTAACGATTAATCGATTTAACAAAAAGTCCAACAAACTTGTCTTTCCAGTAATTTTGGTCACAAATAGATAAAGAAATTAAAAAAAAAAAACAGACATATTTCTGAAACGAAGCATTTAATCATCCAAATTATATGTCTTTTACACCTTTCAAGGGGGTTTGAAAAAAAAAACTTCCAGATCACAAGTAAAAGAATCTCTAAAATAAATTATGACCTTTCTTGACTGAAACAGAGCATCGCCACAAAAAAAAAAAAAAAAAAAAATATGGATTTCTTTAACTCCAACCGTATCCAATTTGGACTAAATTCCTGACTAGCAAGAGCCATCGATGCCTGAACTTGAGTTAAGTCCACGTACATGAGCGTATAGCCAACATTTTCATCAAATTGTGGAATTTCTAATAGGTAACAGAATAGTTACTACACTACACCTTCATGTCGGTACAAAAATACTTTATTTTTCACAAGCTATTCTTTCCGACGCTGAACCTCCTCCCTTCTTTCAAAAGTAAATATTTATTATTATACCCTCCTTTTGTATATAAACTTCTTCGAAAGCAATGACTACATTTAAGTCGAACCCGCCCCCCAGCACATTCGGTATTCCACTTCACTTCCAAAGTGTGTTCGTTAATTGAGGATTTATTGCCCACAGTTGACGGTGGTGGAGGGTGGCGGCCAAGGAAGGATTGCTTTTCCATGCAACATAAACCATAAGCAAACAATAAATAACCGAAAAATTACGCCATCAAATGTCAATGAAAATTGGTTTACTCATTTTCGCCAACGACGCAAGGTTGCCGATAAAGCAAACAACAATCAATTAAATATTTATAAGATGACAAATAATGCGATAAATTGTTTTTCTTTGCTCAAAAAGGGGATTATGTGACACAAATATAGCGAGAGAGGGCAAGACAAGAGATTGCTGCAAGGATTATTTAGCAATGTAGAGAGTGAACAGGGATAGACAACTAAGTTTTAGTGCGAAAATGAAGACAAACTGAAGGTCATCACAGATGTTGCCACGGTTAATAAATTAAACGGTATACGACTTTTTACAACTGATATAATGAAAATTGCGATTTAGAAATTTTTGCCTCAAGAATTATAGCCGTCGTCGCTATCAAATATGTCAGACAGATTATGTTAATGGCCTCTTGGTAACACGAAAAAACAGTTGGTAATTAATTCAATACGACTCTTAGTCACGCCAGTGGCGTCTTCAACAATTTATGTTGCAGCTCCAAAAATCCTTGGTAGCCTTGGTATAATATAATACTTTTACTATCACTTTATAGACAAACAGAGGGAAACAGAAACTTTAACGCTAAGCCTTATTTCACATTAACTATCCTTTACCTAATAAGCATAGCCTTGCCCAATTTTTGTTTGCCTCCGTCTCCAAAATATATTTGAGTTACCCATTTTTCGCTTTCAAAAATACAGTCAAATAAAACTTTATGTGTGTTTTATTTGACTGTATTTTTGATTATGACTATTTTGACTATGATTTCGATGAAACTTTTATTTCATTATAATGTTTGGGCATTGCCATTTTGAACTACAAAGTCATTTAAATGACCGACTCTGGGTTGATTGCAGCAGTAGACCATTTTGAGGTAGTTTTCGACTACTTTTTCGCACATTTCGGGCAGTTTCTCGGCGATAACTTGAAGAACGTTTTATTTCAAATACTCTAACGTTTGCAATGGCTTTTGCACAATCACTTCGCCCGAGTGAGAAATGAGATTAAGCCTCATCGCTGCAGAAAATTTTGTTCGAAAAATCAGCACTGAAAGCCTTTTGTTGTAGCACCCAATCAGCATTTCTAATGCATTGTGAGTGGTCAGCCGACTTTAATTGTAGCGTGAGTTGGACTCCATATGAATGAAGATGCAAATCCAAATGCAAAATAAGTCATAATGAGCCATAGGATAGGCTCAGTTGTTGAGCACGCCACGGAATCGACAAATTTGGATTATTCACCACATTTTCACTAATAGACGCAGCGCTTTCGGCAGTACGTACATTGCGATTATGCACAGGCCTGACAACATCTGTAACGCTTTCAGTCTCTTCAAATTGCCGTATAATCTTGCCAATTCCTTGCACAGTAAGTCGATTATGACGACCACAATCACCCCGTAATGCAGGAAGAATGCTCATGTCTGAATCAACACTTTTGTAGTAAGTTTTAACTATTTTTACGCGTTCTTCCATTGTTAAACGATCCGTACCAGATATTGTGAATAACATTTTGCGATATTTTTCTGTGTTAAAGAGCATGATTTCCATAATTCCAATAGACGTTTTCTGCCTAAGAACCATTTTGTAGGACATACCATTACATAGTTTTCTTAATGGAAACTTTTCTAAAGATTGGGTATGTGGACCGGAGTATTCTTTTGTCGAAAACTCCCAGAACTGATTCATTCGCTTGTGGGCTTTTTTATAAGGTCGCTTATTGAACAACAGCAGCATCTACTCACATACAATATTTCTCCCATCATTTTCAGGCTGATATCATAATTTTAATTGACGACGGAAATGAACTCCACTCCGATGTTATAGTTACCGAGCTTCGTCTAGATCATCAAGAGAGTAGGCTGTTTATTCACACAAACAAGTGGTTCAGTTTTGTTTTCAATCCTCTATGCTTGAGGAGACTGCAGTAACAATGTTATCTATATCATTGAGACATATAAATAACATGCAACTGTTTCTCCTACAATCATCTCGCGCAGATATTGCGCCGTCTAATTATCACTTGTTCCGTTCAATGGCGCACGGTTTGGCTTACCAGCAGTTCCACTCATATGACGACATCAAGGAATGGTTAGATTCGTGGATTGTCTCAAAAGATGAACAGTTTTACTGCGACGGAATTCGAGCTTTGCCAGAAAGATGGGAAAAAATAGTAGCTAGCTATTTTCAACGCTTTTAATGAATTATATGTAAACATGTTTTTATAATAAAGTTGCATTTTTATAAAAAAGAACAGCGAGAACTTATTTGCGTACCTAACACATGTTTGAATGAGTGAGATATAAATCTAAAAATATATGTGTTAAGTTAGGTGATTCGTATGGAAGTTTCCAGAGAAGACGTGAATATTCGATAATAATCTATAGGTATATAACATATAACATATTATATAATAAAACCATGAGCGGCGAATATTATGCTAATTTATTGCAGCGTTTAGGTACTGAAATTATGAAAAACGGCAGCATTTGGCGAAAAAGAAATTGTTGTTTCATCAAAATAATGCTCTTGCAGTTCGCACATCCTCTATTACGATGGTTAAAACTAATTAATTAAAGTTCAAATTGCTTCATCACACACTTTGTTCGCCAGAATTAGCTCCCCCCGGACTCTTTTTCTATTTCCAAACTTGAAAAAATTGCTCGGTGGCAAAAGATTTATCAACAATGAAGAGGTGGATGGATGGATGTTGATGGCTATTTTAAGGAGTTTGACAGTTCTTACTATAAACAAGGTATAGAAGCTATTGAATATAGAGGTAAAAAGGGATTATGTTGGAAAATAATGAAAATTTGTCCCAACTTTTTTGTGGCTTGTTTGTTAGTTTGACTAGTTTTGGGAGCGCCCTCGTATATAATATAAAAATTTAAAAAATTTAATTTCAATCCTGAAAATGAGCAACAAACTCAGTTGGAGTTTACATGGGCGGATTTCTTCAGAAAACCGAAAGAAATTAAGTGGATTCTATACACAACTAAGTATTGGCGGTGGTAACTTTAACATAATCCTTATTAATTCAGAAAAATTCAGCTTAATATGTGTCATAATTATAATGTAACTTACTTTCTACATTCTCTTCTCCAAATAATATTTTATGGGTTAATATTTGTACATACCTGCAAAGATAAAAATTACAAAATGTATATTAGAAAAGAAAATTATTAATTACATTAAAATAGTTGATCTATGGAAAAATAGTACATCATGATAATATCCAGGAAAATATATTGTTTATTGTATTTACTGTACTTGTATCTTGTTTCGACGAATCGTATACAGGTGATGGTTGTGAACATCGCAACGATCAAGATAAAATTTCTTTTGTTTCTAAATTTGCTTAAGTTCAATTTGGGAGGCTATTGGTTTCATCAGAATAAGTTTATTTTTTATCGAATTGTTGACGCAAACTGCGATCAATTTGGAGTCACAATAATGCCCCAAAAGAGTCATCTGTAAAGAGACCAATGGATGAATTTGCCAAAACTGGGTCTGTTAGTGATGTAAAGACAACAACGCGCCTTCGACCAGGTCGATCAACCGAATTGGCAAATTGGTGTCTCCAAATCCACTATGCAGCGAATTTTGACGAAAGATTTGCATCTTCATGCATACAAAGTTCAATTGACTCAGGAACTGAAGCCAGCTGACAATGGACAGAAGGGAGAATTGGGTATTGGAGAGACAACATGAAAATGCTGATTTTGTCTACAAAATCATCTTCAGTGAGCCCATTTCCATCTTGATGGCTTCGTCAATAGGCAGAATTGTCGCATTTGGGCTGAAAAAAATCCTCTAGTGATTCACGAGAAGCAAATCAATCCTCAACGTGTCACTGTGTGGTGTGGATTTTGGGCTGGAGGAATCATTGGACCTTTTTTCATGAAAATGAGGCATGTCAAGCGCAAACAGTCAATGGTGTTCGGTATCGTGAAATGATAACCAGTTCTTTCGTGCCTGAAATTGAAGAAATGAATGTGGAGGGCATGTGGTCTCAACAAGACGGCGCCACATGTCATACAGCCAGAGAAACAATTCAATTGCTGCATCAGTCATTTAAATCTTGCGTTCTTGTTGGGACACCCTTTATAGGATACTATTTATAGATTTGAGTTATGTTATATGAACCTTAAATTATTAAAATATTTAACATAAGTTCAGAATATGTATGTATAGAAAATATGTATATAGAAGACACTTTTTTTGTACGATTTTTGAGTTTCTTTCCCATAGTTGAAACAAGAGCTTAAGGTGACCATAATCGTTTTTCGAGATTTACGGAAAATGGTCATTGCAAAGAAACCGTTTTTCATTTTAGAAAATCTAACAAATAGAATTTTCCAATATTCAGTTTCGTTTCAGCTTTGATATTATAAATTTAATTAATGCATATTGGAAATTGTATTCTGATACATTATTCTCTTCATACATCGATTCGTTTTTTACCTGAAACGAAGTCAGAAACATACATTGATTTTGTTTCTCTATCGAAAAATTATGAAACAGATATTTTAAGTCGAGAACTTGAAAGGAAGGTATAGTTTTTGCAGTTTGATTTCTTAATCTGAATCAGAACTGAAACTAAATGTAATTTTGTTCCATGGCAGAGCCAAACTGCAAAAAATAAAAATTGTTCAAATAATTTATTTTCTGAAGTTATGATACCAGGCTCTCAGAAACTTTCAAAGCTATTCAAAAATTTTGTCTGTTTTTGTGAATTGAAAAAATTTAAATGAAATGCAAGCGAAACATTTCATAAACTGAACCAAAATCAAAACTGTATCTAATTTCGTTTTGGTTTTAGGAATCAAAATTTTCTGTAATTTCGTTTTGGATGTTTGCAGAAACAAAATTCGATACAATTTTGATTCCGATATAGGAATCAGAATGAAAACTTTATATATTTTTCATTTAGACCCAAAAATTTAAACAAAACAAAACTGCTTTAGGACTTAATTTCGCTTCGGTCCCTGATAATTTAATTTAGATAATGAATCGAAATTAAAAAGGAGAAATTTATAAAAAAAAAAACACACAGAAAACAGGAAGAAAATATTTTTGAGTTTCTTCTTTTGTTTTTTTTTTTTTTTTTTTTTTGAATTTGTCATGATACTACGATCTTTTTTGAGCGTATTTTTTCATGTGAATTTCATTTACATATCGCCTATTTTTAAAAGTAAATAGTAATGAAATTACTAAAATAAATTAAAACAAAATAAGAAAAGTGAGTATTTTTGAAACCATTTTTTCCACAATTTTACCGTTCATGCGGCAAAGGAACGTTCAAACTCTCATTATTTTTTAAGGCGTATTTTCAAATTTAATTTCTTTTCAGTGGCGATCCCTGATAATTTCAGTTTGGAATACAAATTGTTCTATTTTTCTTACAAGGTTGTGCATTTGTTAAACAATCAAAAGTATTTTTGGCCTAAGAAACGGATTATTAAAAATCGTGCTCAGCATAATACTGAGTTTGAGGATTTCATGAAGGTTTATGGATGATATAGGGTTATAAATTTTTCGCTTTCAAAAGTAAATTTAAATAAAACACATACAAAGCTATGATTGTCATTGTAAACTACAATGTCATTTAAATGACATTTTAAGTTTTAACTATTTTTGCGCGTTCTTCGTTTGTTAAACGATCCATAATACTTCAGATGTCAGGTATTTAACAAATAACAGCCTTGCCAGACCAGCGGCTTTGAAATCACTGAATGGATAACCCTATACATTTAGTTACGTATAATCCTATTTATTATGCAGAAACATGAAAAAGGAACATATTTCAAGGGGTTAATTTTCAAGTAGTTGCATATTTTTTATGTTTGTACTTTACTTTAGCATAGCATGATTTTAGGCATATCAACCAATTTGTTTCATTTTCATGGTAGGCTATAGACGATGAATTATTACGTTATTTTATGCTATGTACAAAATGTCTTGCATGCACACTTTTAGGCACTTTTAATAAGAAAATCACAGACGGCTTTCTAAGTATTTCAAGACATCGTGTTTTTTAAAAGGAAATTTAAACAGCGAAGACAATGATTTAACGAAGTTGAAAGCAATAGTTACTTTTAAAGATGTAATGAATTTGATGTACAAAAAATAATACGTGCAACTTAGTTGAAATCATAAATCATCAATTTTTCCGACAGCCCTAGTCTTTAGCAACTTCTAAATTGCTCGATGCATTTGATGGAATTTGGTTGACGTTCTTGCTATTCATCAATATGAAATCTGTAAAAGTCTAAAAGCAACAAAAATCGAATAGTTGTATATGTAAAGTATAATATACTTTATATAGGTATATTTTATTTTGCGAACTTTTAGTTACGTAGCATAGTTATAGGCGTAAATTTAGAAGCAGTACAATATTGTATACTAAATAGAAAATTATTAGGTTCGCAACTAAGTTCTCGCTCTATTTTTTTTATAAAAATGCCACATTATTATGAAATCATATTTACAAATGATTCATTGAAAATACTGCCCATCACTAGCTGCTACTTTTTCTCATCTTTCTGACAAAACTTGAATTCTGTCACAGTAAAACTGTTCACCTTTTGTAGCAATCCACGAATCTAGCCATTCCTAGATGTCGTCATATGAGTGGAACTGCTGGTCAGCCAGACCGTGTGCCATCGAACGTAACAAATGATAATCGGACGGCGCAATATCTGGAGAATATGGCGGATGGGGTAAGAGTCCCCATTTCAGTGTTTCCAGGTAGGTTTTAACGGGCTTGGCCACATGAGGCGAAGCGTTGTCATACTGAAGAATTGCTTTTCCGTGCTTCTCCCCGTATTGTGGGCGTATCCCGCTCAGAGCTCGGCTCAATTGTATTAATTAAAGTCGATGCTGATTCCCAGTGATGGTTTCGCTTGGTTTCAGCAGCTCGTAATAAATAACACCGACCTGGTTCCACCAAATATAGAGCATAACCTTCGCAACGTGAATATTCGGTCGGGGCGGCGACGTAGAAGCATAACCGGGCTGTCTCCATGACTTTCTTTTATTCGGATTGCTGTAATAAATCCATTTTTCATCATCCGTTACAATACGATGACGAAAACCCTTCTTTTTTGTCGCTGAAGCAGATGTTCACAGGCGAAAAAACGACGCTCAACGCCCCTTGGCTTTAACTCATAAGGAACCCAAGTTCCTTACTTTTGAATCATTCCCAACGCATGCAATCGCTTGGGCTTGGCGGGTAACTCCTAATACTGAAGCAAATTTTATCTGCGTTTGGTACGGATCCCCATCAAGCAATGCCGTCAACTCAGTGTCTTTGAAGGATTTTCGTCTTCCTTCACGTAAACGGTCGTCAACATTAAAATCATCGTCTTTAAAGCGGCGGAACCAATCTCGACATGTTTTTTCACTTAAAGCAGCACCTCCGTAAATGTTTTGAAGCTCTCAATGAGCTTTAGCCGCCGTTTTCTTCGAATGAAAGAAAATTAATGCTTCCCGCATATCGTATGACGATTATTTGGAACAAAATCATACATATTTACACAACCAAAAGAATATGACGTCAAGAAAAAATTATTGCTGTGTCGGAGCGGTATGTTTACCATATGCCTAAGCTTGTCTCATGACGTTTAGGCTATGGCAGAATCGACTAGCACTTACAAGTACTGGCACATAACGGGAACTTAGTTGCACACCTAATAATGACAATTCAAAACATTTTTAAAGTGTTTAATGTATTTGTGTCGTGTAACGATATAGATTTTGCAATTAATTTGCCTGCAGGAAATATACGTCTTTTATAACATACTTTTAGGCATTCCGGAGTGTTATTAAATATTTTTTTTCCTTGTAGATATTTGATATTATAATTTTTGTTTAACTTTTGTTGTTTGTACTGATTTAAAGACGGGAAGTTTCGTTTTTTTAGCATTTACGCTTTCCTATTACATACAAAGAAACGTGTAGTTAACACATACTTTTAGGTACAAATTTATTCGGGTTTCAGCAAGCTCTGATTTTCATGTGCTTTGAAATTATAACATAAAATTGTTTGCTCTGTTGTAGACACATTATACTTTTAGGCATTCCGTTATATTGGTTTGGTTTTATTAATGTATGTTGTTATGTGATATCATGTTGAGGTTCGTTTCATTATTTCAAAGTATTTTTTTTTTTTTCTGTCATGGTGATTCGTCCCTCAAATCTTATGATATAATCATAACATTTAAGGGTCGACATGGAGATGGGTTGCTTGTAACCCACGCAAACATACATATTTAAAATGACTGTTTTGACATAAAATACTCCAAAAGCAGATCATCTTCTTTAAAGCTCTTTACACAGTCAGAAAATATTTCAATTAGTTGTAAGATTTCTGTAGAGCCTTTGACCTTTTTCGCTGTTTGATTCTGTCGTTTTATGTTTAATGAGTAATGGGATGATTTTTTTGCGGCAAGCAAGGTAAGAAAATCTATAACTTAAAAAAAGGAAAATTGCGTATTTTCGATCTCCAACATAGATTATTACAGTAAACATTGAGGTGGGTACCCATTTTGTCATGACTCCCCAGGTGGTTTCTTTACATTTTAGCAAGTAAAATGCGTCGGTATTTAATTACGCCTAAAAGTATGATGTGTCTTATATATTTTTGTGATTTACGCATGTTACAATATATCACAAAGTTGCTGTGATAAATTATACAGACGAACAAAGCGCCACTAGCAATTTTTGATGTCAAGTCTTGTGAAATTTATATATTTTGTCCCCCAGAATATAAAGTTGCAAAAAGCCATTTTAGTCTCTTTGTAGAACTACAAATAAGTATTTCGTTGGTAGTGATATACAATTTGCCACAACTTTAAATCAATTCGATCTGGGAATTTAAACGGAATATTTTGGGAAAATTGACATACAAATACATTAAAAAATTAAACCTAAATTTAAATTTCTTTTGACTTCAGGTTTTTTTTTCATTACCACATCTCTAAAACGTAATTGCTGTCTTATTAAAATAGAGGTATATAAAAAGTCTAGCAAACGGCACATAGAACAGTAAGACATCCATTTTTACACCCAAAAAAATTGGATTAAATATTTCCTCAATTTTCCTGCAAAAGAGGGGATTCTTCGTATCAGTTGTTTTGTTACTCTCTGGCAAAACAAAATTACAAATGGATCTGGAATGTTTTTTTTATTTAGGTTTCGGCTTATGGGATTTTGAATCTTCAATCGGAACCTTCTTAGTATTCTTCGGCACCTTCGCCTTCACCGTCACCAGAGTCCATGCCAACAACGTGGAATGATGGTCACGAGCGATTATTAACTAGAAAAATTGGGAAAACTTAGTACTGACAGCAAATAGGAGATCATTACTATGGCTAATTGGAAAACTTTGAAACTGCAAGACTGCAAAATACAATTTTGAAATAAATGGTGATTGCCTGCCATAAACACAATGAGGCGAAGATTAAAGAAATATCACTGAAACGGATGTATTACAGTTTTCTCCCTCAACTACTAAGTGACCTTTTCTTATTCTTCCGTATAAAGCTTTAAGAATTTATGTTTTAAGTTTAGCAAGCGATTTCACGAATCCTTATGAATTTTGTTTCGTTTCCATTTTTTTTTTTTTTTTTTTTGTGAAAGCCTCCATATTTTCTGTTAATAATTTCATGTGACTCATCACAAAGGAACAAAGTTTTGCTAACAACTTAATATATTTTAAGTCATTTTCCTAGTATTATGCTAATATTTTAATATTCAGTTGGTGACTTTGGACTTTTTCACACATTATGTTTCTTTTTCTTAATTCTATGCACAAGTTTATAGTCAGTTTTTGAATACTTGATATGTTTAAGGGAAAATAAAGCATACATTTAGGTAACTAAAAGTGGTAACATATTTTGTTTAATTTCGTGATTTCTTTAGGTTGGTTTATTTTTAACTTTGTCGAGTTGTAAATATTGACTGAGGAAACAAGGTTGTGCACGAATTTGTAAGCAGATTCGTAAAAGCGTTTTTAATTCGCTAACAACTTAGCTTTAGCATACTTTAAGGGTTAAACCAAGAAAAGGTTACGTGACTACGGTTATTTTGAAATATAAAATATTCTGTTAACAATACAATGACCAGTCACGTACTTTCAGCCATCTCAACCACTGTAGGAATTTCTTAGGGGTTTTTTTTTTTTGATTAATTTCATGGATTGAGAGATTATGAAGCTTATTTTTCGCTTACTTGAATTTTGTCAACCATGAAGGTGCTAATAATACTTTAGAAGCAACGGCGAAACAATTTGTTACGCATTTTCCTTTTCGTTGTGCGTGACCATGAGAAAGAAACATACTTTGGGGATTTCTTGACTTTTTGGTATTTCTCAATCCCTTTGCACAATAGTAGTTATGTACGAAAATTATTTGACATTTTTTTCCTTTTGCTATTTGAAAAATTTAAGACAACATTCACAATGATAGTGATACTTTTAAAAGACCCTCGTAACATAAACGAACAAGTTTGTTCGAAAACCTTGGTATAAACAGCTGGGTATCTGATTGTTACGACTTTCGCAAATAGAAGAAATATTGTTTCCTAACTCGACTACCATAGAAGACTTCCCTTCACGACGCTTTTGCAAACATGAAATGAAAGGTTCCACAGTCCCCTATAATCTTACAACAAATTTCTCAAATCATTTCTTTTCAAAGGCATGACTAATTTCTGTCCTTTTGTTTGCAACAAGCCGACGGACGTTATAGTTTACATGCTTCGTATGCAGCGCGCTGTTCTCCATTTTATTTTATTAGGAAAATTGTACAGGATACAAGTATATGAAATATCCTCAGATAATATTGTTGTTAAAATTACAGTGTTTGAAACAAGTTATATACAGGGTTGCCCATATTCGACGGACCCATGTTTTTTAAAAAAAAATCAAAGAAAAAAATTAAAATTTGGCGGTTGGCAATCTTATTCATTTAATTTGTTCCAAGTAGATTTGTTTACATCAATTTTTGAATATGATATCTCTCAAATGGCCGCCTCTGGCGTTGATGGCGTATTGTGCCCTTTTTGCAGCATTTCCCATCGTTTTCGCCAACATTTCGGCCGGAATAGCGGCTATTTCTTCACGAATGTTGTCCTTGAGCTTTTCTACGGTCCTTGGCTTGTTAACGTAAACCTTTGACTTCAAATGTCCCCACAAGAAGAAGTCAGCGGGCGTCAAATCGGGCGAACGCGGTGGCCAGTCCAAATCACCACTTTTCGACATCAAACGGCCCGGAAACAAATTCTTCAGAAAATCGATTGTTATGCGACTTGAGTGCGGTGGAGCGCCATCTTGTTGAAACCAGAACTGCCTCATACGCTTTCGACGAATAATTGGCATCACAAAATTGGTCATCATGTCGCGATAACGCTCCTGGTTGATGGTAACAGCATGGCCATTTTCGTTTTGGAAGAAAAACGGCCCAATGACGTTTTCGCACTAACGCCGCACCAAACTGTGACTTTTTTGTCATGAAGAGGCAATTCTTGAATCTCCTGAGGATTTTCAGTGGCGTAAATACGGCAATTTTGCTTATTTACGGTCCCATTCAATGTGAAATGGGCTTCATCGGACATGATAATTTTGTTCCAAAATTGCTCGTCATCATCGGCCATTTCGATGACTCGTTGGGCCCATTCCAATCGACGAGGCTTGTCCGCAGGCAACAATCTTTGCGTCAATTGAATTTTGTACGGGAACAAATGCAAATCAACGCGAATAATCCGTTGTAAAGTGGACCGAGCCATGCCCAACTGCTGAGAACGGCGTTTTTGGGATGTTCTTGGGGACCTCTCAACACTGGCTCGTACGGCAGCGATATTCTCGGCCGATCGCCTTGGTCGACTTTTATTTGGCCTCTTCGGATTAGAAAGAGCCTCACCAGTCGAAAATTTTTCGTATAAACGCTTAATGGTGTTCTTAGAAGGCGCACTTCTCACATTTTTTAATATTTTAAAAGCACGTTGAGTTTTCACAATTGACTTCTTCTGTTGAATGTAAATTTCAACTATTTCAGAGCGCTCGCGTGGCGTGTATTGTTCCATGGTAAAAATCTGCTTGGACTGACGCTTCAAACGCGGTATGTCATTAAGCGATCTGACATCTCTGTCAAAAGTTATGGCGTTGCCAGATGGGTCCGTCGAATATGGGCAACCCTGTAGATTTCTATTAATAATTCTGAGCTTGAAAATCTAACATCCATTTGTTTCATTTCGTCCACAACAAAACGTAGCTGAATCTGCAATAGATTCCATATATTTTTCTATAAAAGACAAAAGCCCTTTATATAACATACTTTGAGGGGGAAGTAGACAAAAACCGGAATTGTAGCTACCTTTGTGAATGCTGCTTAATAATTATCTCAACGTCTCAAAATACAGCATTTGTATTAAAATTTGTCAATACGTAATGTATAAAAGTTTTGATGAAACTTTTAAATTTCTAGGATTCTAGGATTAAGAAACATGACTGTGTGTTTGAAGGCAAGATATATATTTTATTTCTGTCAAAAATATGACATATTTTAAGGAATCTGCTCATTATAAATGTCCATTCTTTATAATTATTTGCAATTTTCTTTGTAAGGACTAAAGGTTTATGTCTTCCAATTTACCAAAAAGAAAGAAAGCTCCTAAAACACTTTCTTTTTCGTTTGATCATCTATGTTTCATGACTTTTAAAACCGGCTGTCGTAAGACGCAAATCTTTATGGAGCTTCTTAAAACTTGACACAGCCTAATATTTTGCCAGATCGCGGCTGCAGTAAACTGAAATGTTGTCCGCTTATCACCCCACAGCGCTTGACGTCTTACTTCTGGTATCTCCCATACAAACGACAGATTTAGCACAGTTACTGAGTGAAATTTATGGAAATTTCGTACGTTTTAACATCAGATATTTTTGGACTAGGACTCTTATTTTATGATCTTTGCTGTACAGCGGATTAAAATTCGCTTTAGAGTTAATTTTCTCTACAGAAGGAATATGCCTGTTTTTAGGTATAATCAATTGCCGATTGTAAAAACGTTGGTTTATCTTCAAATGTTGCAAACTTTTTACAGACTGTTGCTGCAGTTTTTCTGGACTTTCAGAAATGTTCGTTTCTATATGAATATATTTACTTTATTAAGTATTTATTTGTAAAAGACTGACATATTTCAATGACTAAAATACATAACTTTAAACGATAAAAGTTGCATATTTTAGGGAGCTGATTTTGACAAATAATTATGAAATTACCAATATTTAGATTCGTGTCTTGGAGTCATATCTGTGCTTACAAGAAAAAATTACTACTATGAATGTATTGATTTGAGATGTTCAGAGTTTTTCAAAAAATCATTATTCGACAGTATGTTTTAACTTTCGAAATAAGTATATCGAATTTTAAAAACGCACTTAGGCAACAACGTGCTTCTTAAAAACATTAATAATAACAATAATAATAATAAAAAAGATTGTCCTACTTACGAGGTGTGTTCAAAAAAAAAGGTGAATTTTCATTTTTCTCAAAAAATATTTATTTATTCATCAATTTCTATTTTATCTCCTTCAAAGTAGTCCCCCTCAGCTATAATACACTTGTGCCAGAGTTTTTTTCCAATCCTCGAAGCAATTCTGATATGCATTTTTTGGTATGTCCTTGAGCTCTCTCAGAGATTCGGTTTTTATCTCCTCAATCGTCGCAAAACGCCGTCCTTTCATGAATCTCTTCAATCTTGGGAACAGGAAAAAGTAACAGGGGGCCAAATCTGGTGATTACGGTGGCTGAGGCACACGGTGTTGTTTTTGGCCAAATAATCTCTTAAAAGCTAAAATGAGTGAGCAGGTGCATTATCATGATGCAAAAGCCATGCAATTTTTTCCCACAATTCCGGGCATTTTTTTCGTATTGCTTCCCGCAAACGGCGTATAACTTCAAGGTAAATACTCCTTATTTACCGTACGACCTTGTGGTAAGAACTCCTGATGCGCTACGCCGTGTTAATCGAAGGAAACAGTGAGCAAAACCTTCACATTTGATCGAACTTGGCGTGCGTTTTTTGGTCTTGATTCTCCTGGACTCTTCCTTAGGGACGATTGGGCTTTGGTTTCGATGTCATAACTATATACCCATGATTCATTACCAGTTATGACCTTTTTGAGGAAATCTGGATCGTCGTTGACGTCATTCAACAATTCCTGAGCGACGTTCATGCGACGCTGTTTTTGGTCAAAATTAGGCAATTTTGGAACGAACTTCGCTGCAACACGCTTCATGCCCAAAATTTCCGAAAATCCCCCCGAGGATTGCCACCTTGACATGGTGGGGGGGGTCGAGTAATTGCAACAATTTTTGGGCGATACTGGTGATACTGTAGGTATCGTAAGGGACACCCATGCCGGAAAGGCCCAAGATAAGCAATGAAATCAAGAGTAATCCAATAGAAGGAAAACTATAAACCAACCCAATAAATGGGGAGAATATTACGGAATAGAATTATACAACTGTCGCCAACCGGGGGCGCTCGGGCGAACTGTGGAGCTACCGCTGGAGGGAACAACATGCGAGCCGCTAGTGGTGGTGCAATACTGCAGACGTTGCCCACCGGGACAACCCGAACAAACCGTAATCTGCAGATTCACAACGACAGGACGTCACCCGAACCTGCTCCCAGTGTTTCGAGGAATTCTTTGTTTCGACCACAAGAGCGGGCTTATCCAGACAGCGCATACGATGGACTAATGAAATGAATAAGGACGTTATGCGTCCACTAGATATGGCACTAACATGCTAGGATATCGTAATAGACAATATATGTGAAGTGTGACAACAAAGGACACAACCGTGTTCAGCTATAAATGGACCGCAGCTCGCTCGGTATCTGGGGGGAACAGAGGCGTGGGAATAATAACAATAATAATAATAACAATAATTATAAAACACTTTCTTAATTATATCAACTTCTGGAGATATTACGTAATTTTTCAAAAATCGCTATTTTTAAAAATTGTTACAACTTGTTAACTATACTGAGAATGAATTTAAATATGCGCCAAAATAAGCGCAATAATAACCAATAAACTTTACAGTGTCCTAACTTCATTTAAGTCGTTCCTCCTTCAGATTACAGATATATTGCCAACAATTTGCAAGTATTTTCCGTTCAAACATGGCGTGCGCGTCTAAACATTTATATTTGTTCAGACTAAAACAGATTGTTGAATTCTCATTATCTATAATTGGAGATATTGAAATTAAATAAGCATTTGGTCATGTTGTCCTAGCCAATCTTAAAATTTCAGTAACTAAACTAGCTTTATATTCTGTGGCCTCTCTTTACAGTATCTTTCTTGAGTACTACGTATTATTTCCAAATTATGATCATACAAAAACGGTGTATGCTTAATTTTAGGCAAATTTAATCATCGATTGTAGAGATGATGATGTACCGAAATGTTACACATTTCTACAACTTCATGACCTTTGCGAAATGTTCTGTCCAGAATAAAAATATTTACCCAATTGATTATTTATACTTAAAGGGAAAAAGGCGACATATTTCAAAGACAGCAATAAATATTTTATCAATGATTAAGACAATATACTTTTGGTCTTTTTCTTTCTTTTTAAAGTGTTTGTTTGGTTACAGTTACAGAATACTTGAAGTCACACCGTTGTGGATTTTTATGTTTAGTTAGAGTAGCATACTTAAAGGGGTCGATTCAGGGTTTTCTTTGTGTTTACTAACACAGTGGCATACATTGTGAGGTCATTTGGAAAAGTATATATTTGGGCATAGTCAACCACCATTTTTTCAAAAAGGAAATATATCAATTTTATAGATTTTTTTGTCGTTTATTGAGTGCGATGTTATTTATCTTGTTAGTGCTATTGAACCAGCAAATTTGCAAATTTTCGTAATGGGCTAAATAATTTGTCATTAGGGAGACATTTGGCAGTGAATAGGTTTTTTGAACCATTTTTTGAGGGTTTACCGACCTGTTTGGATAATAAGCACTTGGTATTAATTTTCCATAGGGCTTGCTATTTAAAGAGTCCTTCGAGAGTTTTGAATCCCTTTTAAAGGGAGAGCAAAGGCCAATGTAAAAGCAGCTACTGAAGTCCCTCTAAGCCTGAACTTGTAAAAGAATTGTGTCAAGAATATGCTGTTGTTACTATTTTCCATTTTTGCACTGGTAAGAGCAAATCGTGCTACCTTTAATTATAATAAAATCTTAGCAAATTGTTTGTATTATTTGCTGTGCCGTTTTCCTTGGTTTCCTTTTAGTTTTTCTCTGTACATTTTACTTTTTTTTTGCATTATTTTGCAATCCTTAACAGGTGCAAAAAGGCCAAATGGTTATTCAAGCCAAGGTCAATACAACACATGAAATTAAAGGGTAGGATAGCAAAGAAATGCCAGAATGCCTGAAAATAAGGCTCAGCAGAGAAAGAATGCAAACATACAAATGCATTTTGTAGTTAAAATTAGTTAAAGAGTTTTCGTTCTTTTTTTCTTTCTATTTTATTTTTTTTTTTTGCCTGAAGAGTCGGTAAACAACAATAGCAAAGCCCACCAAAGGAACAAATAAACAAAAAAAACTACTACAACTACTGCAGACTATGTAAGGAAAATCAACGATGACATGCAAGGTTTTTTGCACACTTTCTCATTCTCACTCTTTCTCTCTCCCTCCCCCTCTGTATGAACAGGTAGGTAAGTCTGTATTGACATCAAAGAGGAACATGTGTACACAAGGATAATTTGGAAAAGAGATTTAAACAACCGTATGTCAGGTGCAGAATGCAAAGAAAACAAACGTTCTTGGTATTTTATCTCAAAACTAATTAAAATCAATATAAACTGCAAAGAATTTGCATTCAAATTTTATAAATCATTCAAATAGATTATATATCACATACAGGCTAATTCACAATTTGATAACTATTCAACTAAGTGCATAGTTTCAGGCAACCTATTTTAGTGTATGTAAATAAATGTACACTTTGAGGTTTGTAATTAACACTGGTTATCCGGAAATGGCAGCTAAAAACACAAAATGGTTATGATTTTTAATGTAGTCTTAGACTACCGTAAAGTATGGCGTATTTCGACTTGAATTATATTTTGAATTAATAAGGAAATTACTTTTTGTGGCTTAGTGCATACTTTTAGGCATTGTGTTGTTATTTTAAAAATATGAAATATTGGATTTGGCTAATTTAATATCGTAGAATTTAATTCGTTCGTACACGCTGTACAAAAGACTGAATCCTAATTTGAGCTAGCTAAATAAACATTACCTCCAATTAGTTTTATGCTATGTTTATGTTTAAGCTATGTCAAATCCAGCTCCACTGAAAGAATACATATCCAGAAGCGTAAAAACAACTTAAAAATATGCTATTTTAATAATCATTTCTATGAGATGTGCACAATATGTTTACAATTTTTCATACAAGGTTGGAGAAAAGGGAAAGAGGGAGGGAATTTTAAAGTTGTTTTTGACCAAATTCAAAAATGAACATTGAGACTTTGTCACGTCAAATGGGTTAAGATTGTTGAAAATAACTATAAAACTGTCAACTGTCGCATATAGGGCTCGAAGAACCCAGAAGTGATTATGGAAAAGCCATTGCATTCGGAAAAAGTGGCATTTTATTGCGCATTATGGTCTCGAAGTGTCATTATAACGTAACAATGGACAATGAAAAGGTCCAAGCATTAAACCGAAATACAACTTTCGTCGAAATCATAGATTTATGTGTGTTTTATTTAATTTTACTTGACAACGAAAAAATGGATAACCCATACTTTTGAGCACTGTGCACTATTATATGTGAAAGTAAAAAAAAACATATCGAGAATTTAACAGGTGGTATCTATAGGATGGAGAATGAATATTGCTATACTAATAAATGACTGTTATGTCGTAAAGTTCTCGACAATGAAATGGATGTGCGGCGCAGAAAGAAGCGACCAAATGGAAGCATAAGGTTTCGAAGACATTACTAAAACGTGGTGGAACAAATGGGAGAAGGAACACAGAAAACCTACGTGCGGCACATAATAAATAAAAAATTCTGTTCAAGTCTCCATCAATGTAAATAATTAAGTAAACACCTCCTCTACAAATCCAATATACTTTTTAAGCCAATCGGATCGAACACAATGAAAGTACGTGCGACGCATAATAAATAAAAAACTCCGTTCTAGTCGCCATCTATGTAAATAATTAAGTAAATACCTCCTCTACTAATCCAACACACATTTTAAGCAAATCGGATCAAAAATATCAAAAATCTATAATAAAATACATTTATTTTCTGCTAAAAACCATATGTCAAAAATACCTTCCCTGCTTCCTTCCAACTTTCATCGATGGACAGACTCGTAGGCGAGAACTTATGGTGATTACGTTATATTTGGTTTTTGAGTTATTTGTTAGCGAATTTTTCCCATAACTTCTCATTAGTTTCCCAAATACATGTGCCCTCGAAATAGAATATGCCTTGGAAGTTTTGTCATAAACGTTTTTCATTTATGATAAATATTTTCTTGTCACATAATTCATATGTAATAGAAGAAATGAAGTTTGTGGCAAATTAATTTCCATTTCACTGTTTTGTGGCCGAGAAATAATTACGTTACTCGCAAATACATTCCTGAAACGTTTGTGGGGAACAAAGTTTTTTCTTTGTATGTACTTTGAGTACAAATCAAATCAAATGTGTAGGTTTTACATGAGTCTCGCTTTGTTAGCCTTACCCATGTTGTGCCATCACAGGTGCTGTTTTCTATTATTCTTTTCTTGGTTATATGTTCTTTCTTTCTTCTTGCGACAGCAAGCGCCCCTTTGAGGTACCCAAACTAATCCCGAAAGGATTAGTCGAACTACCAGAGATTAGAAGTAGGTCCCTTGGAAAACTTCCTCAGGGCCCGCTCCCTCTCTCGGCCAAAGTACCGTTGTAGTCACTTGGTATGAAGTGAGCTACCTCCAGGGTAGGAGTTGAGGTAATCTAGGAAGACCTCGAATAGACATGAACAGTGTTTTCTAAGCTAATGCCTTCCTTCACCAACGCTTGAGCAACGCAAAAGCACTGAAAACACTTGTTCGGGCAACCACAACCAGCACGATGCTCCCACAAGAGGTCCAACACCATTGACCAGGAAGGAACAATGTTCCTTGGGCCCCTGGTCACCCGTGCTACCGGAAGAGAAGAACCCTCTGGTCTGGGTTTCGCAGACAAGCTACTCCAGTTTTGCTTTATCATACCTCGCATGGAACTGGTAATCCATTATCTACGGCATAGATTTTCAATGTCCGAGGAGAGAATATCAACACAGCAAAGCTTGCCATGTTCCAATCCATAGTCTATTAACCAGATCTCTCTGGTCGTACAACTATTAAAAACGGAAAAGATAAATCTTCTGATATCTCCTGACGGCTTCTCTATAACCGCACCTGTTGCCAGGATGTGTCCCTTTACTTGGTTTTAGAAAAACGAGTTCCAAGATCAGTTTGATGTCATATTATAGGTGAATCCCAAGACATAATCCACCTGTTCCTAGGGCGCCTGGCACAATGCCACACTACTTTGTTTTTGTACGCACGCATCATCCTTTGCCTGCTTAATTACAGGATCGGGTAGAGAGGTTTGCATTTTAGGGGTAAGCGGTACAAAGCATCCTACAACAACACACGCCTACCCACATACTTTGAGTACAAGTAACTCTACTCCGTTTTTATCCAAAATTGGCCATTAATGTGATTAAATTACGCATTATGTGATAGTCAGCCCAAGAATATCGGGTGGATAGAAAGCCTTGTTTTCTGAGGCTTCTCAGGTACCGCACTAATTTTGGGTTTTTCATAAAGAATGAAGCTCTATTCAGACATGCCATGTATCACCGATCAGAAAACACGATAAAAGAAATGGACAATGTCTGGTGAAAACGACAAGTGAGGTAAGATATCCCAATTGTGCAAAATGTGCACGAGCGTTATCATGCAGCAGGATACTTTTGTTGCGCCTTGATTGGTAATGGACGCGTTTTTTCTTTCACAATACCATCAATTGCGCTCATTAGAGAGCCCCAGAAATGATTTCGTTTAGTTTGACCAACTCATAATACCCGGCACCATACAATACACGCCATAATACAAGTCAATCTCACCAAATACACGGCACGAATTTTTCCCACGAATATTTAATTGGCCTGTCGATGCTGAAGAATGACCACTTGGCCCCTCTTTGTGTTGTCGCAGCCGATCCAATTTTCATCACCGATGACTATAAGATGAAAAAACCATTTCGCATTGCATGGCAAGCAGCATTTCACTTGTGCAAAATGAACATTTAATATTTTTAGGTGTCAGTTCATGTAGAACCCAATTTCCTTCGTTTTGCAATATTCTCAATAATGTACAAGGGCGGTGCAAAACTAGCTGACCTGGTGCATAGATGGTGCCAGTAGTTTGAAAAAACAAAATTATATTGGTGAAAAGTGGCAACCTTATAAAATATATGTTTTAAATTTGAAGGCGCCACGTCGAGCGACTAATTAAGTTGTTCACGTCAAACACGACTAAGAAAATCCGCAAAATGGTATTGGATGATCATCGGCTGAAGATGCGTGAGCTAGCTGAAATGATGGGCATTTATACATCGTATATTGACCGATGATTTGAAGATGAAAAAGCTGTAAGCAAGATGGGTGCCGCGCTTGCCTTCAATAAAGCAAAAACAGCGTCGTGAAAATGTTTCAGTAGAGTGTTTGGCGATGTTTCCCCACAATAAAGCCAAATTTTTGCATTGATTTATAACCATGGATGAGACAAGGGTCCACCACTTCATACCTGAAACAAAATAGGAAAATATTGTCCAAGGAAGGTGAATGTACCTGTTTTTTTGGGATGCGCATGAGATTATTTTTATTGATTATCATCAGAAAGGCAAAAACCATCAACGGCGAACATTATGCTAATTTATTGGAGTGTTTACGTAATGAAATTATGGAAAAATTACCACATTTAACGAAAAGAAAGCGTTGTTTCATCAGGACAATGCTCCAGATCACACATCCACTATTGCGATGCCTAAAATTAATAAATTACGGACTATTTCTATTTCAAAATTTAATGGCTTGGTAAAAGATTTCTCAATCTGAGGCTATTTTAAGGAGTTTGACAGTTTTTACTATAAACAAGGTATAGAAGCTATTAAATATCGCTGGAAAAAAGTGTATCGAGCTAAAAGGAGATTATGTTGAAAACTAAAGAAACATTTTCTCAACTTTTTGGTGTCTTCTTTGTTACGTCGGTTAGTTTTGAGACAGTTCTCTTAAGATATAGATAATAAAAACGAATCCATTATTTTGCCGATAGACGGCTTCAGTAGTCTATATCTCGTGTTGTATAAGTATGACCGAGTTACTCTAAATGGCATTGTTTGATAAATTAATGGAAAAGGCAAAAGAGTTTATGATCCTAATACTGGAACAATCGTCGTAAATGTCGAAAATGTCAATAAAGTAATGGAAATTGTCATGTCCAACCAGGAGCATTGCGTAAAAACCGTTAGGATCCATTTGAATAGAACTGGATGCAAGAAGGATACAAAACGGTGCCACACGAGTTAACGCAGCAAAGACACTTCAGGATCGAATTTCCATGTGTGAATCGCTGATGGATTGCAAAAACATCAACCCATTTCGGAAGCGGATGGTGACTTGTGATGAAAAGTCGAATCGTGGTGAGCCGGCGCAGACAGTGGCCAAGACAGGGTGGCTGGCCAGGAAAGTTCTGCTTTGTATTCAATGAGGCTCGCAGGGCATCGTTCACAATGAGATGAGAAGTATTGTCGAATACAATTGACCCTTCTGAAGGAAGCAATCTCCTAGAAGCAATCAGCTTTGGCCAATAGAACAGGAATTTTGTTCCGTCAGAATAACATCAGTTGAAACACTTCGATAGTGATGCAGATTCGTAAGCGTCCATTTTATAGACCACACCTAGTGTCAGGTGATTACTACCTTTTCCTAATCCTGGCAAATGATTTTTTTGGTGAAAAATTCTATTTAAGAAAAATTCATATTTTACTTAAATCGGTTCATTCCAACTATGCTTAATAAATCCTTCAATAAATTGCTATTTATTATGGCTTATGTTAAACAACGTAAAATTACTGGTTGAGTCATTCCTAACGTACTTGCAAGATCTTCTTATATTTGGAACGAATCTTGTTCTAATAATTATTTGAATTTCGCGTTTTTTTTACACTTTAGATTTTCCGCTACGTTACGTACTTGTTTTCGACATCAAAATTAGAGTTCTTAAAGTTTTGAAGCCACTCACAAGGACTTTTTCCATTCAAAAAAAGAGCCTCGCCGTATGCTTCTTGAAACAATCAATGCGCATCAGTTGCAGATTACGGATTTCAAATTGAAGAAGTAAATTAAAAGTTCCCGCATGGGACGTTTATTTGATCAATACTTTCGCACAAAAAAGATACAAAATTGATCAAATATTTCATGATGATGATGGCATTGCCAGACGTCCAACAACTTTGTAATATGATACTTTTACATATCCAATGTAAAAACCTCTCTTATATGTCACGAATTGGTTTTCTTATAATGCATGGCGCTCTTAAGTTATTGTAATTTCTGAATGAAAAACATAAATTCTGCTCTGTGTATTGTCCTTTTAAATACTTTGTTACAAAACTTTGTTACGGGCAGGAACTAAATCAAATCCGAAAACAGTTTTCATTTGATTTTAAATCCAACAAGCGAATCAAAATTGTATTGAGTTTTATTTCTGTTTTATCGAAAAGGAAATTACAAAAAATTTTGATTTTGATTTATATGTAACGAAATAAGAAGCAATTTTGATTCTAATTCTGTTTATGAAACGTTTTGTTTGCATTTGATTTGAAACTTTCCAATTCAAAAAACAGACACAATTTCTGAGTAGCTGTGGCAGTGCCAGGCGTCGCAAATTCACAAAATAAACTGAAACTCTTAAATTGTTATAATTTCCGAATGAAAAACATAAATTCTGCTCTATGTATTGTCCTTTTAAATACTTTGTTAGAATATTTTATATACAATAAACAGGAACCGGCAGGAACTAAATCAAATCCAAAAACAGTTTCCATTTGATTTTGATCCAACAAGCGAATCAAAATTGTATTGAGTTTTATTTCTGTTTTATCGAAAACGGAAATTACAAAAAATTTTGATTTTGATTTATATATCCGAAACGAAATTAGAAACAATTTTGATTCTAATTCTGTGTATGAAACGTTTTGTTTGCATTTCATTTAAAACATTCCAGTTCAAAAAACAAACTCAATTTTTGAGTAGGTGTGAAAATTTCTAAGTGCCTGTTGTCGCAAATTCACAAAATAAACTATTTGAAATTGTCTCAAACTTGACGCTAGGCTTTTTTCTCTGTCAAGAAACCAAATTTCATAGGATTTCAGTTCTGATTCAGGTTAAGAAAACAAAACTGCATAAGACGTTTTCTGTGGGTTTTTTTTTTATTACTCATTTTCATTCTATTTTCGTGGTAGGTAAAAAATGAACCAATGTATGAATTAAGTTATTGTTAATTAGAAACAAATTTCTAATTTATTTTAAATGAATTTGCAATATCGAAACTGAATTTTCATGAGAGTCTCTGGCTGTAAGTTATTAGTGGGGAAATCATACGATTTCTCCACAATTTGTGAAAGTGAAATATGGAAAGCAATTTAATGTTCAATATTAAGTGGTCGAGGAAATCTAAACTCAGTTCATATACCGAACACGAAAATACTTTACAAAAGTCTGGGTCTGAATCACATTTCATTGCCACGTTTTTAACTTTATTTCATTAATTTGTAAAGTGATTTGACATCAGGAAAATATATTTAATCGCAGTCAATTTCAGAGAAGATTGAGTTTGTCATTATAATTATATAGCTTTTGTTGTTGTAGCTGCATCGTCCTAAGAGAAAAACGATTTTACAACCATGAAGAACGAAAACAATTCTATCAACAATTTTAATAGACCTTCATATTATAGTTAATTTTCTTGCAGTTACTTTTAAAGGACATCCTATACTTACTTCAAGACTAATAATTAGTTTCCTTGTCAGTCTGCAAACAAATTGACAAATTGAAATCATTTACATTGACTCCAAATAACGTAACGAGATAATTTTATTTTGAACTTTGGGAGGCCATAAATTCAATCATATGCCTAATACAAAACATGTCAAAGGAGAAAGCATGAAACCTCAGGCTTATGAAAATTGTTGAAAGGACACTCATGTTGAAGACAAGGGATTATTTATTGGGGTTGTAATTCCAAAAGGACTCAACCCGTTTTAGGAAATATCTAATTATACTCATAGCCAAAGTTTTGAACATTCGTTAGTGTGTGCTCAAAATGTGAAACCCCCTCCTTTGTTGGCTCTTGCGTTGATTTGTGGCAACTTTATTTCGTTTGGTTGATTTAGGGAGTGGGAAACTGTGTCAGACAAAGTGTCTGCTGTTTCTACCGCACCCTCGAGCTGGATATTTTTGCTTGCAATTAAAACGCCAGTGACAACATCGAAAATACTCATCATATGGAATGATAACTTTTCATTTCAATGTTAGCTAGAAATGTTCATTTGGCTTTCTTTTCTTGTATTGGTATCTAGAGGTCAAATATTAGCTGGTATGAGGCAGTAGAGCGAAAAAAAGAACAAATACTGGCAAAAAGGCCACTTTTCGCTTTTATTTCGTTTTGTCATCGATGAGAGTAGGATAGATTATTTTCTCGGTACCCACCAACCGAGCGAAATCATTTCTTGCATCTTTTATAGGGTTGTTTGCTCTTTAATTTCTGCGTTTGCGTAGTTGTTCCACTAAGAAGGAATAAGAATATTTCGAAATTAAATCATTGTTTACAGATGGTCATAATAACAGTGGATGTTGTTGTGGTGGTGACGGTCATACAATGGTGCCAGTCGGAGAAATTGCGGTGCGATACATGTGATTGTCAAAGAAACTGCTTCAACATATGCTTTCGTTTTTTGTGTAATTCAATAGAAATATTTCTCTTCACAGGCCACCGGAAAACGACAAAGAACACAAATTTCTTCTTTACGCAATTGATTTGGAAAAAGGTTGGAGGAAAAAACAGGGAAAATCATACTTTTCACAATATTTATATGTGCAGGAATTTGACCCACTTCACGTTTATTAGGTAACGTAGAATAAGGTTAACACAAAAAAATATGTTCACATACATTTTTTCCTAACGAAAAGAGAACAACAACAAGATTTTGGCAGACGATTTTGCTATTACGCTATTCTAAAGCAAAAATTTTATTTCTTCAGTAGGGACAAATTGACTGCATTTAAATATAAGAATTGAAAAACTTGATTTATATTCAATGGATGGTATCAAAAATGGACTTGTAATTTCAGTTCAGCACTCATTCCGCAATTTGATAGTTCGGATTGCTGCCCTTTCACTAACTAACAACGGGTAGTAAGTCCCGGGACTGAGAAAGAAGTTAATTTTTCTTTTTCTTTTTGAAAAATATTCCTTTATTTAACAGCATAACAGTGTCATATACGAAGTCCAATGCTTTGCTAACAATTCGATGCTTTCTTTATAGTAGAATTCGTCAGAACCTTCGAAAACGATTCAAATTCATCACTTGCAATATTTTTCTCCTGAAATTTGCAAGCAAATAATAGTCGCCAGGAAACAGACTTGCAGGAAGAGGTAATTGGGCAGCATACTAATAAAATTTGCCGTTGTAGTTATTGACTTGTGGCATATTTGTAAATGTTTTTTTTTTCTTGATGTCCTTCTTCCGACGGTCCAAAATTGCCATATAATATTTGCTATTCACTGTTCCTCCTTTTCCAAGGTATTCGCGCATCATAAGAGAAGAAAATGCGTTTTTTTTGGGGTTTTTGTTCCTTTGCAGAACTTTCATTAGGCCTTTTCCATTTAGCGGACTGACAATTGGATTCATGGATGTAGTGGTGGATCCATACTGCCTCCATTGCCTGAAAAAATTTATTTTGTTGTATTTGAACTCTTCCTCCAATTAATGGTGCACTGTTAGCAAATGTAATAACCATTGAGAGGAATATTTTTTCATGCCTAAATTTTCATGCAAAATAGTCAGCTATCTGCAGGTGCAACACTTTTCGATTATTTCAGAATTTTTCTTTTAGTTTTTGGTGTAACCACTTATTCCGGATGTCGAGTCTCGTTTGCGACATCCACTTCCAATTATAGAGAAAAATTGTTGTTTTTTTGGTTTTGAATGTTCACTACGCTTTGCATCACACATGACCGATGCCCGTACGACCTTGTTTAAAGTCAGAAAATCAACAACAAATAGTTGTTTTTGACGGAAAAAATCGCCTTAACAATTTTTAAGGCTTTGTTGAATGTTAACGGTAATTTGCTCTTCAAAGAGCAACGTTTAATGAACACAGGAAATTCTTTATTCTTATTGTACGAGTATATAAAAAACGGAAGTAGCGTCACAAACACAAATTATCAAAATGACATGAAATTTTGACAGGTAACGTTTAAAGGTTGCCGCTCTTTAAAATGAATGAACGTTTATGGCTAGAAAATTTTTCAGATTAAATGATATATGTTCCGCAGTATGAAACTCTTCCCGAGACACTTTTTTTCGGGCCAAACAAAACTCTTTTTCCAACAGAAATGATAACCTTTCAAACTGAAATGAAATGAATGTAGTTATAGTATAAGGTTGTAGCAAACTGTGTGAAAATACTATTGCACCTTGCACAGATATAATCTGCGGAAAGTGTACTAAAATAATAATAGAGATTACAGTCATTTAGAATACTGACGAGCCAGATGATAGTAAGAGAAATGCAAAAAAAAGATATTAAGAAATTAGGAAGGATACATACAAAGAATACTAGCCTTTGGAGAAGGTATTTAGCATTCATTTTCGTCAACATTATATGAAATTTTAATAGACCGGCATCGCATAAGCTAAACATGGCATATCGTTTGCAACCACTTGAATAAGACTGAATGCAAAAAAGTGCCAATGTGTGGGTACCACACAAGTTAACGTTACAAAAAATCATGTGACCGAATTTCCACCTGCGAATAGCTGCGGAATCGCAACAAAATTGATCCATTTCTAAAGCGGATGGCAACTGGTAATAAAAAGTGGGTTACTTGCGACACCAGGCGTAAACGATCGTAATGGAATTGTGGTGGGCCGGCGCTAATGGTTGACAAAGCACAATTGACGATCAGGAAGGTTTTGTTGTTTATTTGATGATATTAGCTGGGAATTAACTACTATGAGCTGCTGTCAAACTCTTAGTTAGGACCTTTACTATCAATAATTGCACTGTTTGAAGAAAGCAATCGCTCAGAAGCGCACAGCGTAGATCAATAGAAGAGGAATTGTGTCCCATCAGGACAACGCCAGGCTACAAACATCGATAGTGACTAGCCAGAAGCATTGAAAGCTTGATTGGGAGATTCTTATTTATCCATCTTATAGTCCGGACCAAGTGGTTATCGCCTGTTCCCGTTTATGGTGAAAAATTCGCCTTAAGAAAAGCTTGTTAAATTCAACTGTGCCAGTCAATAATGAAGTTACCTTCAAACTGGCAACAAACTATCGAATGAGACGATCCACATTTCACCTAAATTCAATCTTTCTAAATAACCTAAATAAAGATTTCAATATCACGCGAAAATTATGCACTTGCTTTTACCACACCCTATAATATAATTAAATGCAATTCTTAAGCCTTTCTGCAGGACTAATCAATTTAGTTCTGTTGGTATGGAACACCATTAACTTATTGTATTTATTTATTGAAACGACCTATCATACCATCAACATATGTCACATCATAATACATACATATATTATTAGTTGCACTATTTCAGAGTTCAAAACTTAGAATACAGAATACAAGATCTTAATGAGCAATCGTGTGCTCAAACCCATCTGGGCACAAGGCTCTTAATTATACAGCAATACTAATCATACAGAGTTCAGCAAAAATTACTAGGAGCAATCACCGTCGTTGCTCCTTCTTACTGGCACCAAATGATATTGAAACGGATACGTCTTTGGCGACGATTCCCATTGACATTGGCATTGTGTTTGTAGCACGATTCGTGCGCCATCCTGTGTGATGCGAATACGCATTGCTAGACTCCATGGAGCGGATTATACAACTCATAAAATATTTTAATCACGCACAATTCTAATAAAAAATTCACCGCACATAAGCAATAACTTGACAAATAATGTATTCGCCCATATGAATCTGCCGCCATGGGAAGATCCTCATTTTTCAGGAAACTCTATACTAAGTTGCTGCTACATTAAGCTTGGTGATTTTAATTTGTGGCTTTCAAAACGAAAAAAAAGAGTAGTGAGGTCATGTCAAGAAGTTTTTGTATACTTTAGAAACGAAAAAATTTCGAAATTCTTTTTTTCTAGCTAAATTTTCGTTTCATTTCAGTGTCTTCTATACATGAAATCCAGTAAAAAATAGTGATTCCAAAACTGGAGTAATGATACCGGACTGATTTTCTGACAAGTCGTTCCCCACGTTACGGGCATTTTTTGCAGAATAGTGATGGTAATGATATGCGATTCATTTCCATGCAGGGGTTTAACGTATCCCTTAGAAATAAATAAATAACATAACATATTCGACTCAAAGCACTTTTCTAATACAACCATTGATCTCAAAGATGGCGTGGAACTCATTTCAGCAACTTAAAAATTGATATTGTAAATGTTATAGCATTAAGATGAGGCTAAACTGTTCTGCTTCGAGATATTATGCTGTAAAATGTTTTCAAATCCGAAGCATTTCATATCATCTTCAAATTGTATTATATAGGGATATCCATTCAACGGTCTCAAAACCGCCGGTCTGACAAGACGATCAACTGTTAAATACCTGTCATTTGAAGTATTATTTATGCCATTTACGAATATAGATCGTTCAACAACCGAAAAATGCTTAAAAATAGCTAAAACTTACTACAAAACTGGTGATTCAAACGTGGACTTTCAATTGAACAAAATTTTCGTTTCTCACTCAACAAGCAACATTGTCGCATAGATGGCTCGGGGCTCGGAGAACCCATAAGTAACTGTAAAAAAAAACCATTGCATCTGGGAAAAAGGAAAAAGTTGGGCCGTATTTTTTCGAAAACTGCCTCAAAAGGATTCACCGCTGCAATCACTCCAGAGGCGGTCATTTAAATGACATCGTATGTCGCATATATTGGCAAGGTCCAAGCATTATAATGAAATAAAAGTTTCATCGAAATCATAGTTTTGTGTGTGTTTTATTCAACTTTACATGAAAACGAAAAATGGGTAACCTTTTACATGAATAATATTTTGTAGCGATTGCGTTGGCTGCGTCATGCTGTGCGGATGGACCCAAATGCTCCGGCACGGAAAGTTTTCGACAACGAACTCGATGGACATCGCAGAAGAGGGCGACCAAAACTCCGTTGGAAGGACCAGGTTTTTGAAATACTATTGAAGCTTGGTGTGACAAATTGGAGGAGAAGCGCAGAAAATCGAAGCGCTTGGAATTAATTTCTACGGGCGGAGTATAATAGATAAGGCTGTCCAATATGATTTTAGTTCGTAATGCGCTTCAAGTTCGTTTTTCTATTAGCAATTATTTACTTATTGCTAATAGAAATATAATTCAGAAACTTGTGAAATTGATTATATTGACAAAGCTAGCTGGACGGATAGCTATTTCGATATTCGTCAAAATACAATCTTTTGCGCCCCTAACTGTTTGTGCTTCCTCAGATACCATCGCCATTTAAGTGTCTATAACTTCACAAAATAATTGAGAAGTTTTGCCCACCGGTACAAAAATGTTTTCAACGAAGAACACAAGTCAAATGTAAGTCAATAAAATATAATTGCTAATCAGAAAAATTATCTTGAACCGGATTAAGTGAATAAAATCATATTTTTGACTTTGATTATTTATTCTACAATTCGAGTGTTATGAATACATTTTTGAAAATTTGAATTGATTTGCAAGATTACACAGATTTCTTTTAATGTCTGTAAACATACGAAGGCGGTTCTAAAACTAGCCGATCTAACGTATAGATGGTGCACTACGTGTAAATATGTGGAAGACAGGCAAAATTTATGATCCGTGTTGAAAATAGAGATTCGGACCATCATTTGGCTACAACTATGGTACGCACGCAAGAGATTATTAAGCAGATTAAACAATTTTCATAATCAAGTATAAAAAATCCCCCCGACTTAGATACGAGTACCCAAAATGGTACTTAGACAAGCAATGGAACTATGAGAACTATCGCACTGCATCTGAGGAAAACGATGCCGTAAAAGTAGTAGAGCTGTTGCCAATTCCAACACGTAATAAAGGGTGTTCCAACAAGAACGGAAGATTTAAATTTGGCGCCATTCGAATTGTCACTGTTTGACATTTGAACAATTGTTATTGTTTGCTAGTAGAAGGTACGAGGTCAGTAAAAATGGAGCGCTACACGAATGAACAACGCATTCTCATTGTGAAATTGTTTTATCAAAATGGCGATAGTTTTGCGATCAATTTTGGGGTCACAATAATGCTCCAAAAGAGTCAACTGTAAAAAGATTAATGGATAAATTTGCTAAAACTGGATCTGTTAGTGATGTAAAGACAACAACGTGCCTTCGATTAGGTCGATCGAACGAAAATATCGCAGCTGTACGTAATGATTTCGCTCAAACTCCATCCACCTCAATTCGACACCGAGCTTAGCAAATTGGTGTCTCCAAATCCACTATGCAGCGAATTTTGACGAAAGATTTGCAACTTCATGCATACAAAGTTCAATTAACTCAGGAACTGAAGCCAGCTGACCATGGACAGCGAAGGAAGTTCGTTAATTGGGTATTGGAGAGACAACATGAAAATGCTGATTTTGCCGATAAAATCATCTTCAGTGACGAGGCCCATTTCCATCTTGATGGCTTCGTCAATAGGCAGAATTGTCGCATTTGAGGTGAGGAAAATCCTCGAGTAATTCACGAGAAGCAAATGCATCCTTAATGTGTCACTGTGTGGTCTGGATTTTGAGCTGGAGGAATCATTGAACCTTTTTTTTATGAAAATCAGGCATGTAAAGCGCAAACAGTCAATGGTGTTCGGTATCGTGAAATGATAACCAGTTTTTTCGTGCCTAGAATTGAAGAAATGAATGTGGAGGGCATGTGGTTTCAGCACGACGGCGCCACATGTCATACAGCCAGAGAAACAATTCAATTGCTGCATCAGTCATTTAAATCTTGCGTTCTTGTTGAGACACCCTTTATAAAGGAACACCACAAAGTGAAGATAAGAAAGGCAAGCTGTCTTTTTAAATAGAAGAAACGTTTATTGAAAGATAAAGAGAGTGGAAATACAACGAGAAGGCATTAGAATAGGAGGGAAACCCGTAAGTTCTATCGAAATATGAAAAGATATAAAAATGCTACGAGTCTTCCTTCTTACAATGAAAAGAATGAAAATTGAAGAATCACTCCGATTGCCGGCGAAAGCATTGGCTGTCGTCCAATGGACCAAAATGGGGACAGCATTGAAATATCGCTCATTTAGAACAACAAAGCTCCGGATGAGGATGGCCTGCAACAAACCTATTTAATATTACTGATGATTTATATAAATGACTGCATGTGTGCCACTAACAAACGAGGACTTAGAATAACGGCGTGCCATTTCATCAATATACCATTAGTGATGCTAATAATCATCACTACTTGTACGACTCTTACCAAAAACCACTGGGTACGCTAATGATTCAGAAATCACTGACAGATAACTTGAGAAAATGTCAGCAAAATATGGACCGGTGGTAAATGAGGTCAAAACCCTGTTATTTATTCTGGATGATGAGTGAACGTCGGCGAGTAAGACATCGAGCTTGAAAAACCCAGAAAATTACTCGACAACTATAATTAGAAAAGGAGCATAGCCTGCAAACAGAAGTAACTGTGGGCTTGGCAAGCGATTTAATGAGAAAGTTCACTTCAATAAATAAAAATCCAACTGCACAACATACTAGTCCTACCCTATTGTAAAATATAGAATGCTGGGTTATGACACAAGCCACTCAATCAATTTTGAAAGTTTTCGAGAGCCATAAGAGAAGATGACCAAACACCGGATTTTGAAGTGATAAAAAATATATACACTTTTCTTTATCATAATGTTCGCTTCCGCACAAAGCATAGCGTTATCCATTTTTCGGTTTCAAGTAAATTTAAATAAAACACACATAAAGTTATGATTTCGATGAAACAATATCGATGTCATTGTGGTTCAAATGACCGCCTCTGGATTGGTTTCAGCCCACTGCTGGTATGACACACCTTTGAGGTATGACACATCCAAACCATAACTCGCACCAAACAGTCACTTTTACCGAATGTGTAGAAATGCCAAAACTTTACTTTGATGGATGAAGATTTGGACTGTAGCTTTGAAATGTTATTTCTTATGGGTAGTCTAAGGCCTCGCTAAAAGGAGAGGTTCAACATATAAGGACTGGGAATTTGGCAGCAGTTTTGAACCATGAAACTAATAAACGATATAACACGGTACGGAATCGATGTTAGATTTACAGTTGGGAATCCTTTTCTTCAATGCTTACCGTTGACTTCCAGTTGCTTATATACAAACATATGTAATGATCAGAATGATTAACGCTGTATAATTCAAGAAAAAAGACAGAAATTTCATGTAAAGCAAGTTGAACTTTATTGATCTGGAGTTGAAGAGGAACAGTGCAGTAGATGAGCCAGCAATATGGAAAGAAGCCAACCATTTACGCACATTTCGTTGCGAATAAAACTCAACACACTACTGTAGGCGACATCCGCATGTGATGTGGAACGATCTGACAGTGCAATGGGTTTTCCACAATCACTTCTGGCTTCTCTGAGGCTCTTATGCAACAATTTTGCTTGTTGACGTAAGCACCGAGTAAGAAATGAGCTTCGTCGCTGAGGAAAATTTTGTTTGATTAAAAGCCCAGGCTTGAATCCCCACTTTTATAGTAAGTTTTAACTTTTTTTACGGTCTTCGGTTGTTAAACGGTCTTTTACATCCAACGTTCTGTCCAATATCGTATTAGATTGAAAAGCATTGCGCCAACGCTTTCCCCACCGTATTGTTCCTTCGGGGTGATTACACAGTTCAACCCCACATAATTCGTAATCCCCGATGGGCTCAAGAAAAACCAGATTATGTCAAAGCTGTAATAGATTTGATTTAAAAAGCATGGAATACCACATTTATTTCAGATAAAGCTTTAATATTTGAATGACGAAGCGGGCTTAGATAATTATTACAAGATCGCCTGAATTTCTCTTCTATTTGCTATCATTCAATGGAAATTCAGTAAAAAAAAGTACTGACATCTTTCAATAATCAAAAAAAAAAGTTGTTTATGTTCTTCAATTAAAATCGAATCGGCTCTCCAGTAGTGATTTTCCGAGTATGACTCAGAGTCGCGGATATACATTCTCATTTGACGTCATTATGGAAAACGATATTTTAAAAGCACTTTCTAAAATTAATTCTACAGCAGTTGGAGTGAACAATATACCAATAAAGTTTTTAAAGCTTGTATTTCCTTATACATCTGGTAATCTGTTGAATTTTGTTAACAACAAGTTTACAACTTCAGTTTTTCTGACTGCTTGGAAAATTGCATGTGTAGTTCCAATCCATAGAGAAGGTAATCCTTAAAAAGTTGATACCCGAAGTTGATAACCGAAGACCAATTAGTATAGTACTTTCAGCCTTTTCTAAAGTTGTTCAGCATTTGATGCGAGAACAGATTTGAATTTATATTAATGATCAGAGCATGATTGTTTACTGCCAATACGGAGTTAGAAGAGGTTTTAATACCACTACTCATTTGCTACATTTAACAGATACTATTAGGGAGATGATGAGTGCTTGTAGGTCTCGACTTATGTGAGGATTTTGGCAGAGTGGACCATAATAAGTTTGCTTACAAAGTAATTCCTAATTTTATTTTTTTCTTATTGGTTCGATCGCATTTGTCGGATCGATCACAATTCGTTTCCATGAAAGGTAATTTTTCAGATATGCTTAGTGTGGACTGTGGTGTTTCTCAAGCATCGAATCTTGACCCACTACTGTTTATATTGTATATAAATGTTTTAGCTGAGGTTATTCGCGATAGTTGTTGTTATACATTTTTATATGATGATGATATCCATCTTTTTTAAAGGATAGTATCAATAACACATTATTGAGTGGCATAAATAATTGGTTAAATAATAATAACCTTTATATTAATTGTAGCAAAACAAACTAAAGCTATGATTTTTGTCTCCTCGTTTCAATCTTCTTAGAATTTTGACTTCAACATTAATGGAAGTAGTATTGAGTTTGTAAATGAAATGAAGTGCCTCGGTATAACTCTTGATACACGATCTGAGTGTTAAATACAAATATACTTTTTATTCAGCGGAAGTTGTACAATATGAATATATTTCTTCCCATTTATATTAAAAAGATGTTAGCTCATGCCTTCCTAATGACTCAGATTAGTGATGGTATTGACGTTTTTTCGGGAAAAAATCTTGGTTACCTTAGAAAAATTTAGAGGATTTTTAATATGGTAGTAAGGTATGTGTATAGCGCTATGATCATATATCACAAATTGCTATACGTTTTTTACGTATTCCCTTTAAGAATTATGTTGAATTTAGAATCATTCATTCAATCATTTTATAAATTGGTAATATCTTTTCACCACCACCTTTACTGAGATATAGGTGAAGGTTCACTAGATCAACTGAAAATCCACAACTTGTAATTCTCTCTCCACTTACATCAGGTTCCTCAACATTCTTAAAGTCATTTACAATGCGTGTTTGCAGAGCTTGGAATAGAATCCCTTTGCATCTACGATATTTTGCCTATTCAAATCAAATCTTCCAACACAAATATACGAGTATTAGGTTAGCATAAACCGAACTTCAGTAGTGTATTTTACATTATGAGCTCATTATCGACACTTTTTTTTTCTTTTTTTTTTATTTGTTTTATAATTGCATTTGATTAAGGAACCATACAATAAACTTTGCTATTAATATTTGAATTCATATAGATTTTAACTATTTTTTTTTAATTTTGATATTTAATACATAATATTAGTACTAAAGAATTTTATATTTTATTTGTGACGTTATATAATTGGTCTTATTGACTTTCCTGCATTACGATGTACATATGAATAAAATGAAATGAAATTAGAAGTGCATTATCCTTGATAAGGTTTATTTACTTTCATTTATTTCTATTATGGAAAAAAATTTATGTATATAAAGGACAGTGTAGACAAATAGAAATGATAACTTCCAACAATACTTTTAAAAAATATACTATTCTTCCTATCAGTTGTCTCATTTATCTTGAAATCAGCACATGGGCTTTACTTTTGAATCAAATACTTCTAACCCAAGATTCTGTATTCGATTATGTGAGAAAAGTTCACGAGCTAACTAATTGTGACCCACTGCAAAGAAGACAGACAAAACGCCAAAGCATGTTTTTGCATTTAAAACTCATTGGCTCATTAAACAAAACTAAACATAAAGAAAATAACTGCATTGAAATCAAGGCAACTCCTAAGCAAAAAAAAAAAATGTTCTTAGTCGCTCTTCATTCTGCCTTGCTTCAATTGCTACAAAAGAAAATTAAAAATTTTTCATAATAAATCACGTGTAGATTATGAAGGAACGCAAAGAAATAACAACACACACAAAGAATTCTAGGTTAGATGTACACACATAGTATCCTTGAAGAGAACAATAACTAACAGATAGAGAGAGAGAGAGAGAAAACTAACCTTTTTTACTTAAAATTCTCTCATTCTCGGTGTCCTACGACAGGCAGAGCATTTGAAGGAGGAGCAACCTCATCATTAGATTTTCTCTCTATCACACAAGCAAAAGAGAGAGAGAGAGAGAGGAATACTTAAGTCCATTTACTATCAAACTGGAATTTTATTGACAATTTTTTAACACTTTCGAAAGAGAGACGTAAAAAATGTATCATGTTGTGGAAATGTAAATACTATCATCTGTCACGTGTCCCAATGCATTTACACTCCTTAACGCAAAAAGAGTCTCCTTTGCCAAATTCTAAACGGTGGGAAGTTAGGGGGAACAAATTCACACAAGACATTTCTACTTGAAACTTACCTCTTGGCACCCTCTTCGCCTTCGGCTCCTTCAGCTGTTGCTGCTGCTGTGGGATCGGTGTGTTCGGCAGCGGCAGGGGCTGCGGCAGCTGCTGCAGGTGCACCGTCTTGTGCAGGAACCTCTTCATCAGCGCCACCCTTGACGGCGCCCACCAACGATGTGAATTGATTTGTAATGTTGGAAAACATATTTGCAGGTGCTGTTGTTTGGCTTTTCGGTTTTCTGTTGGTTTCCTGTTCGAGGAGTTCGTCGGCTGTCTCTCTTTAACTAGATTTCTTCGTCGGACACGTTTAGCACAATAACACACTTGACGGTTTCTTTTCTTTCCGTAATTTCTGTTACTATTTTTATTATCGGAATTTTAAGGTTATGTTTAATGTATGCAAATAAATTATGGAGCAAAGAGAGGGGACGATTGGGAAAGAGATAGAGAACAAATTTATGAGTGCGAAATACTAACGAACGTTCGCGAGAGCTTTTAATAGCTGCTTACAAAATGAAAGAGAAATTTCGTTCTTTTCGAGAGAGTGTACGTTCGTTCAAAAACAGACGGAAAACGAAGGACAATTGACAAAATATAACGGTGAAAACGACACAAGCTTGTAGAAGAAAAAAGAAACGAAATCTCCCGATTTGTATGGATACCAGTTTTTTTGCTGGCCTAGCAAAAAGGGGTTGTTACGTTGTACGTCTTTTGACCGTTGCTTGAGATAAACGTTTTCGCTGTTTCAATATTTTTTCAAAGAAATTCCAAAGGAATTGAAAAATTATACTTATGAAACATAAAAAGGAAACTGAAATCTCAAACTTCAATAAATATAGAACATTTTCTAAATCTCTTCAATTTACTACAAAGTCCTTAAACTCTTCGTTGACTTTGAACCCAAAATCTCTGAAGAAAAAATCAATACTTTTGCTATACAATTTTTCACTCCTTCCAATATAATGAAAGCAAAAACAAATCGTTGCTTCTTTTTATACTTTTTTTGGTTGCAAATTCGTGTTGAGGTTATATTGCACTAGTTTTTGTTTAATTTGTTCACTCTTATGAAAATTTCACTTTTTTCCTTAATAGTTTTGTAGACTTTTTGCTGCTTTCTAAAGTAGTTTTTTTTTTCTTCTTGTACTCTTTACTGTGGTATGTATGAATGTTTGTTCTGTGTGTTTTTTCAATCTTAGGATTCGTTTATGTATGTCTTCCTGCTCTGAATGTCCTCGGAGAACTGTTTATGGTAGTTGGTGAAACTCTTTTGAAATAGCTTTACAACTGTGGCACACGAATGTCTGAAACGAACGTCCGATACGAATTGAATACTTTTACTATACTATCATCACTACGACTGCGACATCGACGACAATGCTCGAAACCATCATCCCTTTCTCAGGGAGATGCCATACAATCAACCCAATCACCACCCACCGGACAAATCACCCACCAGAGAGAATGAAAGTCTCCCCCCTAACTGGAAAGACTATCGATTACGAAGTAGCCCGAGTTGGGCAATAAGAGAATTCTGTTGGACATTATTGAACAATATGGAATATTTGAAGATATCACAGTGTGGAACTAAGCCCAAGATTGAGAATTTCAAGACTGAGATATTGAATAACATAAGAAACAAACAAATTTGGGGTAAAAACAGTTCTTCAATTCATAGAATTTTTTTGTTTCCAAATGACTGGGTATTTGAATTTCAAAACTCTTAAATTTTTGAAGCAGTTCTAAAATTTTCTGGTTTTAAACTATGTTGCATCCTTAAATGGTAGAAAATTTCAGTTTCAAATGCTTAAATTTTGTGGACTTCCCTTCCAATAGCTTCCCTGTCAAACTGTTTCGATCGAAAATGTGGCAGTCGTAAGAATAACGAATTATTTCCAAATTATATTAGTTCTAAGATGTGCAATTATGAACCATTTTTAGAATTACTAGTTTTAGAGTGAAATAACAGCTGCTTATTTCGAACAGTACTTGGGGTTTAAATTTCAGAATGCTGCACAAAATATCTCTGGAAAAATGTAGGCAATAACATTACATCCAAATAATTAACTATGCAAAAACTCTCTATTTCGTCTGCTGTGGTTTAAAAAAAACCCTCTTTATTGACAGAATTTAATTCGATTTTAGTTCTGCATTTATTTCAGTATTTTTTTTTAGTTCTGCTGTGGTTCCAAAAGCTGATTTAGTGCCCTATTTAAATTAAGTTTCACTAACTGCTTTCATTTTTCTATAACTACTTCCATCTAATTAAATTTTGAATTAGATTATATAAACTTCCTTGTAGGTATCACGGAACCGGTATCAAGGAGGTAGTTAAATGCAGCACAATTAGTATTTATAAATTGATTTTTGGCTGGCCCCAAAGGAATATCGTCCCGCCAGCCCATGCGGCTTCATGTTAAATAAGTCCGCTGTTTTATGGAAGGTGAGCTAGTTCGGAAGTAGGTCCATAATAAAATTATTTCTAACGGGGAAATTTCTCACTTCATGATCGGAACGGGCAATTTGGTTGCTTTTTGGAAAAAGACAATAAATTAAATATGAGGCAATATGTTGTTGCAATAAATATGTTGAGTATTTATGGAGTGCAACTTCTTTGATCATCCTGTCGACTCAAATTTGTAATATATTTTCCACGATATCAGACTTCATTTCACTATTAAGTCCAACAATATCCGACTTAAGGGCTTGAATCGTTTATCATTATCTGCGTCGACAATTGATATCAGCAGCTGCCAAATTAGCGATTAACGAAAATAGTACGCAAAAAGTAAATTATTTGATAGCAAGGTGTAGCAAAACGCTAATCGCCTAAGGCTTCAACATTCCAGAAAATTCGCAAATGATGGTTTCCAAAACTGGAGAGACTACTTTGCGTAACTCTCTGTCAGTATTCTCGGATGTTAGTCATTCCTATACGAAAACGGGATAAGACTAATCCGTAGTGCAAGGAATTGTGTATAATAAATACGATACTTAAATCACCATTTCTTCTTTCTCAAAAACTGGACCCATTGCTACGCTAAATCTCAGATTTCAGAGGGAGTTTCGTTCACCGGAACGCTGCGATATTTATCCGCTTACCGGCTCATACAATTTGTTATCACATTGATCTTATTTTCCATACCGCTGCAGTAGCACTGCATGGCCGATTGATGTTGAGATCAGTGCTTCAGTGGGGATTAAATTGGGGGCGTCTCGCAGGTTAGTGACGTCGAGGATGCTGAAGGCGATTAGGTCATCATTTGCTTCGAGGCTTCAACGCGCTGCTATTTATTATTGCAGCAAATACACACAATTTTTGCTTTACTTCTCACAGTTTCTGATGTCAGAGTAGTTTCACAGGTCGCATCATTGTTACAGTACTTGCACCTCACGGAATAGGAACCTGAGGTTTGTATAACTTTATGACTCAATTTTATAACCTAATTTATTGCTGCATCAACTCGAACTTATAAAACAATGAGGCTATAAAACATGCTGCTTCCATAATGAAAATACTTAATATTTTCAATCTTAAGTGAGGCGACAGAACTTGGTCGAAAAAGGCTTTGGGGAAAACAATTATTTGTATAAGTATAAGGAAAATGTCCAGCAAACGGATTTTCTACAAAAATGCTTGGAAGCAGCTGCTTCATATAAAAAGTTTCTAAATTGAGAACCTTTTTCGGAAAGTGTACTTGCTGTTGCGGATAATTAACGGCACGAATTAAAAATATCTAAGAACCGAAAAGCGATAAAACCATAAAATGAATCTGATTTTATTGGCGATTTGCAATCAAATTTTTGTGATGCTGTTAAAATTTTTAATCGGTAAGTTAATATCATTAGAAAGTAATCGCTCTTGATCGCTACATTTGCTTCTCTGATGAATTCCGCTTAACTGAACAAGGACCTATACAGATTGGGTGCCATGCTCTTTAGATATGTCCCAAATATCTAATGGCAAATTTGGAAGCAAAGCCAACTGGATCCTAGAGTTTGAAATGGAATCCATTTGCACCCCATTTTTTGATAAAAGTGTAAATAATCCAATTATAGATGTTCTATTTTTGTCCGGACTCATCAGGTACTTTCATATTCTTTATCTTCGCATTATAGGACCCTAGGAAAACCAAAAAACTTCAATTCAGACCTGCAGAATTGATCTATAACCAAAAATTTTGCATTTAAATATCAATATTTAGAAATATGCATGAGTGAGTGAGTGATCGAATTATAGATATTTTTGGGAACATTTTTTATACACATTTTATAAAAAATTATCCGATTAAAATAAAAAAATAAAAATTATTACATTGAGTTGGTGGGTAATTAATCTTAGCTCCATATGAGCTTTCTCAATCAAATATTTAATATTTTTAATACAGAAAACACCAACCGATGGTTTGTGTTACCAAACTAAAAAAAATTAAATCTGATCCTTCTTTTTCATTATTGAAAGCGTACGTTAAAAAAAAAGTCATACGCCTAGCCTAATTTAAATAAGTACATAATATCTACCGAAAATATCCCTTTTTCTAATGGTTTTTTCAAACAATCAAATCAAATACTCAATGAAAATGTTCTTTATAATAAAAATGAGAAGACCTGGAGCTTCCTTTAACCGTGTTATATTATTTAACAAGTTGTATTTAAGACTAATGATGTTTAGCAAGAACAGACAGTTTGAAATGATATTTCTGTGTGTTGAAACATTATAGCATCGTTTTCTGATCGCCTGTTACATTTTCGACAATTTAAAAAAAAATTTAAAAAATTAAATGTAAAAATAAACTGGCGATGCAAAACATTCCTCTTGATTTCTTCAAAATATTAAAAATTTATACAGTTTGGTTTCCAAAAAAGTTCAAATATTTCTCAAGAATATTATCAAAAATATTTTTGTCTACATATTTTTCTGACATATGTTTTAGGTTTAAATTTCTTAAAATAATTAGAATGTTTCTGAAGAATTTATTTAAAAACTTGTGCTGAAATTTGAAATGACCCCTAACGAAAATGTTTTTCGTCTCATTTCTGTCGCATTTTGAGTCGTCCCCAGTCAAATCCAATTTTGCTCATAATTCTGAATATGCAAAACGATTTCTTGGCGGCGATAGCAATACAACCAAGCGAGAAAAACGCTACTCTGCAAGCTTGCACATCTCAGTCCTATTGGAAATGATGGCAATTTTCCAGCAATGTAAGTTATATTCATTGGAATTGAGCAAACGCTGAGACAAGTGCGCCTGTGTCAGTATCCAATCAGACGGAGAGAAGTCTTGAAATACAGACAAAAGTCTACGAACATTATTGAATAAGGTTTGAAGGAACGAGTAAAACTAATTACGCTCATAAATGTCGTGGACAGACGGCAAATTTCATGCATGGAGACATGTACATGATTCATAGAAACCACTGATAAAAGTAAAGTTATAATTCTTTGGAGCCACTCAAGGATGAAACATAACTCCATCACATATGGAATAGCCTCAATAGAGGCTGACGTGACCAGTGCTCCATACGATTTTTTTTTTGCCAGGTAAACAATACATATGAGTGGGTGGGAGAAGGGTGGTGGTAGTGATAATGAATGTTGACGTTGTTGTTTTTTGTTCTTATTGGATTTCTGGTAATTTTTTCACCCAACTTTTAAATCAATTGCAATTTATACTGATTTAGATCGTAATTTATATTTTGTTGCCTGTATTTTTATACCTTTGTTGTTGGTATACGATTTTACTTATTCACTATTGAGAATCTGCACTTTTTATTTGTTTATCAACTGAGAATTTTTCCTCCGAAGATGTCACAATCCACGATATGCGGCTATTGTGGTATCGAAATGTTGCTATCGATGTTTATAGAAAAGGCAAAGAGTGGTGAATAATTTGAAAAGATATTATTCAGGGTTGTATTTTAAAAGACAATAAAACAGCAACAGTATTTTTGCCATATGGCGGAAACTACCAGCCCCGAACATGTGAATAAACCAACGTTTATTTTGTTTTTCTAGAAATAATGCTGATAATAGTCGTCTGATGATATTGAAATTGATATATTTGTACTTTGGGCACATTTGTACGTTTGTGCCATAGTGGTGAATAATAATTGTCAGACTTTGCACTAGCCATAGGGCTGCTATAAATTCTGACAGAAGAAAGTAAAATTATGACAATTCTTCATAGTGTTGTATGTCAATGTGTGTGTGCGCTTTGTTTATTTTATTCGTTCTATGTATGTAAGAGCAACAACCACACAGCGAAAATGATTTCAAATGCAATATAAATACCAACCCATGCAAAGCAGTAAAGAAATGTTGTTTTCGCGCAACATTCCTTCACTCCCAATAACAAATAATTTCACTTGTTTTTCTTCAATTCGAAGTTTTTTCATAATATATCTACTTTCAGTCGCTCGTATCAATGAAAAATGTTTTCCATCACGAGCACAACGTGGAAAATGCATTTCATATCAGACACCAGGGAAGAATTATTTTTGGAAACAAAAGTTCACTTTTAGTAGAAAAAAATTGTTATGATGCAAATTAACTGATGAATTTACAAACAATATTTTGCAGCTAGTTAGCTTATATTGGCGACTCAATGACAATTGCTGTGAAACAGTCATATCGTAGCAAGGGCAATGAGTCTGTTACATTTAATCCCATTTGAAAAAAAATTGTCAAATATTTAGTACGAAAACTGGACCAAATTATATACAGCTATCTGGTAGTGTATCTTCTCCTTAGTTGGTATCTAAATCATTTCTGTTTACAATACACATTAAAGTTTGATTTTACTGTAAAAGAAAATTTCAAAAGATTTTTCAATTCATCAACAAAGATTGTCTAAAATTGTATTCATAAAAAGCTTGACAGCGACTAATAAACTTAATGTCGACAACTTGAATAGTAAATTTAATTTATCGGATATTATATATGGACTGCTTCGATCACACAATAACGAGTTTTTGTGTTGTATCGTTTTTATTATCATGTCTTGAAAAGATACCTTCAAAGATGATATAAAGGTGTAGACGACTTATTTTTCTCTGAAGCCAAAGTTAAAGTTTTTAGAGAGTATCTTAATTCTTTCGTTGCTCCTTTTGCAACAACTTCATAGCTTTACATATTTTGGTTATTATGTTCGCAGATTATAGTTAGTTGATGAATAACGCATGAATGCCATTATGTACCACAAAAACGATGTAAACGTACAGACCAATTATTTTCCTCTGTAAACAAAGTTGCGATGGTTGGAGAACCATCAGAGTAAGATGATCCCGGAGTCCTCGTTGCTCTGTTTACGCAATAACTCCATAACTTTACACATTTTGGCTACTATATAAATATCGTTACATTAGACGTTAAAAAACGTTGGAAAAGACAGCGAAAACAGCCAAAAATTAACCCCTTGGTTGAATGTTGGAAGCAAGCGATTTTCACTCGAGTGAATGGTCTGTATTTTCTATTGTCTTTGCTGTCTATACTCCCTTAGTAAAGAAATTCACCAACAACACCGACTTGGCATCACTTGCCGAACATATGATTTCATTGTCAAAATTGACATTAGTTTAAGGTTAGAAACGATTGAATAATAATCTAATTTCGGCGAATTTCGCGAAATTTGCGATATAACTCAGGAATAGTTAGCGCTGTCGCCAGTTTATCGATCAAAGCAAAGGCCCGCTGGTAGACATTTAGTAACTAAGAAATTATGGCAAAATATTTGGCACAAATCATAGTTTTGGGTGGTCAGGCGATTGGAAGGGCCTTTGCAAAGGCATTGAAACAAGAAATTGCCGCCTCACAGGAGGCTGCCAGACGGGCTGGTGGTGGTAGACAAGGAGAGAAACGTGCTGAAGCAAATGCAAGAACAGGTGAGTTTGGATGGGACATCTTTCTGAATCATGCGTCTGATGCGATTGTTTACTCCAGGCATGACCTTGGAAGAGGCAAAGCAAATACTAAACCTGGATGATCTGAAGAACTTAGAGCAGATTAACAAGAACTATGAACACTTGTTCGCGGTTAACGACAAAGCCAAAGGCGGTTCTTTCTATCTGCAATCCAAAGTATTCCGAGCGAAAGAACGTATCGATCAGGAACTGGAAGAGGCTCTAAAATCAGCGAAAAAAACAACCGCCAACGATGCAGCGACGGGGTCTTCCAGAGGTGGTGATAAACAACGATGAATGAATGGTCAGTTAGAGTTGCGGTTGTTTATTTTTATACATTTTGCTCTAGATGATTAGACATTTAAGTTTAGGTTTTACAAGATTAATTTTCTTTCAGTTGTCAAACAAAATAACAAGAAATGATGAGAAAAGTAGTACAATTACCCAGAGCTTTTTTGTTAAGTGCAGAAATGTGCAAAGGTTCTTCATAGGCCTAGAATACTGTGTACTACGCAGGTTCCTTATGTCGGTCGCGTGGAATAAGACGTTATACTATTATTTTACAAGACTGGTTTTGTAAATAGGTTTACTTATAGTTGTTTGTGCAAAGAAATGTAAAAAACGAACACGTTTTCATTGTTTAGCTAATAAAATGGAAAATTATTGTTAAAATTGAACATATTAATTTTAATTACATAGAAAAGATGTGGACTGAAGGAAGACCTATTAAATTATCATCTGTACACAGTTTTTTATATGCTTTGTAAATTGTCGAATTCGGTCCTATGGAGGCCTAGAGTTTAGTTCAATTATGTGCTGGAAGATCCCCCTTGGTTAGGCGAAAAGAGAATGGTTAGATTTCTTGCGAGGAATTTATCTTGTGCTCAAGTTTATATAGGAGACTTTTTATAGCTTATGTACGGCAATGTAAGGGAGATGCATGGCAGATTTCTTAAGGCTTGTAAAAATGATGGTCGAAAAAAAATTTCGGTGAGCGTTTCGCTGGTGGATCTAGTAGATAACTGTTTGATTAATCGAACGTGTATTTTGGAAGTACTAACGTTGATTACACAGAAAGTAGATTCGTCGGAAACGTGAATGTGATAGCTCTTATAACTGGAATTGAATACAGAACTATATATTATTTATGTATATATATTTTGCTTAATTTTCTTAGCGGCAGTGACAAAGTCGACGTTAACAAATTTAAAGTTAAAGTTTTATCCAATGGCCAACCAATAATAGTGTGCAATTTTTCTCCTTAATGAGGAATTATCAAACGAGCCACAAGGGACCAAAACTTAAGGGATAAAAGCGGATATTTACGCAAAGAACAGGTCGCCAAAGCGAGGATGTAATATTTTCGATCAATGTCGGACTTGTTTTTTTTTTATAAAAAACAGCAATATCTATGCTTTTTGCCAAGCGGGCGTATGTCCCATGTCTATGGCTAATATATTTATTTGAAATATTTTATTGCAGTTTGTTTATGTGCTAAGTTTCTGAAATTATTATTTAAATTAACAAATGTATTGTGGCCATTTTTTTTCGAAATTGTTATTGAAAGTAATGTAAATAAGTAAAAAAAAACTTAAAAGTTTAAAAAAGTTCGAAAAGGCAAGACCTTGATAAAACATTTTAGCTTTTTTCCGAATTTATGCCCGGAAATGATTCTTCCATTAAGGAAAAAATAACTCTAGTGTTCGACAAAAAAAAAAAAATACACTTTAGGTTCGCATCGCATTTTTTGCACTTGTATTTTGTATTGTTTGCATTTGAAATAGCTCTACTTTGATAAGCGGTCCAAACTAGACTATTCGCTCAAAACTAATCAAATTTTAGAACTTGCTACTTCAGTTAGTTCTTAGTTGAAAAATGTTAACATTTTTGCCCAGTCGAATGACTCGAAGTTTGATATTAGTAACGATCTAAGTAATAATTTTTCATATCATCCTGCGGTCGAGATGTATGCCTTGGTATGTAGTATCGGAAAACCGTTTATCCTTATTTGTAGGCAAGTTCCTATATTTAGTATGAAGGTGATTTATTTACTCTTTTTTTATTCTCTTATATTTTTCAATCATTGATCCAAAGCTCGAAAGATTGAATGTGATTCAGATTTTTTTACTACTGTGGCCGCTCTTCTATGTAGGCTCACAGAGCAATTTCTTGTGAAAACCAATAATTCTTGGTCGTCTGTAACAAATGTAGCATAATGGAACCTAAGACATATATTTGAAAAATAAGATTCAAGGAAATATTGGGCCTTCTTGGCATATTAATGTCTAGAAATGTCTCGTTGATTAACGCTGCAAAGGGTTGTGGCTCTCCTTAAAACCGGACTTATTGTCGAGGGTGACTGCAAAATTTTTGTAAATAGTTTTGATAAGCTTGATGGTGTTTGTATCCACTCCCGTTGATTTCCACTGGGGGTTTAGTGTGTTGGCGTAATTACCGTATTGTCGATTGTCATCTTTTGTCTGAATTCTGCGAGAAAACGTCTTAAAAATGTCGTAGATGGCCCATTCCTTCATCAAGCTCGAGCTCTTCTTTTTAAACATAACATCATGGTTAGGGGTCTTTCCATAAACTTCGCACCCGGCACCACGGGCACACCAGAAAAAACTTAACGCAATATGGAAAACAATTAAACAACTATAACTACAATCTTAAATAGCATGAAGTATATTTATTTTTTGTCGTAGATTGAAGTCTGCCAGTCAATCGGTTTCCTTGTACGCTGAAATTATTATAGGAGCCGAATTGTTTGGGATTGGAGCTTGAAATTTTGCATAAGAACATGTAGTAGTCATGGGCAGGTTAACTCCGA